>CAUYON010078820.1:0-31807 GCA_963573935.1 Arctocebus calabarensis
CCATCATCATCTTCTTCATCACTACCATTATTATCTTGGATATTATTGTTGCCCTTTACTTTTTCTTTTTTTTTTTTTTTTTTTTTGGTTTGTAGCTATTTCCTTATTGAACTTTTCTTTTAAAACTTGATAAATATTTAATTAATGTACTTTGGTCAAAATTGAATCCAGTTTATGTGAGAATTAGTCACTACTTTCTTTTCTTTTTTTGTTTTCTTTCCCTCACCCCCTCCCTCCTTCTCCCTCTTAAACATTAATGTTTAATTCAACTTGTTAATATGTTGTTTAGGATATTGCATCCTCATTTATAAGTGAAATATGTTTATAATTTCCCTTTAAAACATGTTTTCTCCAATTTTAATATCAGGTATATCCAGATTAAGTACAATGACTTTGAAATATTTCTTCTTTTTCTGTTGTTTATAAGATTTGTCATGATCTGTTTTTTGAAATTACCTTTTACTTTTATTTATAAATATTAGTTGTCTATTTTTTGAGACTTTGGAAAAAGAATAAGAACTTAACTGATGACTCCATACTGAGCTTTCTATAATAGACATACTCTTATTTGGCAATGTAAATATTGCTTTCTTTGCATTATTATTATTAATATTGCTCAATATTTCAATGCAGTAATCCTCTGATTTCTTTTTGGAATGTATTTATCTTCATTCTTTTCAAGGTTTTTGTTTCTAGTCTTTTTTTAAAACACTGTTATTGTTATTAAATTTTAAGCCTTTTTAATTCTGTGAAGGCAAAAAATGGAAACCTAATAAACACTTATATATGTAAAAATAAAAAAAGATACATATTTTTATAACCTTTGTCTATTTCTTTATGCTATTCTTGTGTGTTTTCCTTGGATTTAACAAAGGTGATGGGAACACTTCATCTTCCAGCATGTGCCTGGGATGCCTGTTCCCGATACATATAGACAATGAGAGATTTATGATCAAAGTTCCTGTCAGTGGCTTGTCAGTTTGATCTTTCTGAATCATCCCCACGGGAAGTCTGGGGTCAGGTTCCATGACTTCCATTTCTGATTGCAGTCCTTCAGGGGACAAGTTGCACAAAATTTCATCTTCATTAATTTCCTCACCAAAAAATTCTTAATCTGAATTTCTGCTCTTTTCTGACATTATGCTATTTCTCTATTTTACTGGAATGCCACAAGCAGCTCCAAACAACAGCAGGTCTCTCTCTCAGCGTCCTTGTCCTTGCTTGCAGGGACTACTGTGCTAAGTTTACCTCAGGGTTTGGGATCTGCACACAACATGTCCTCTCTGCTGGTCAGGTGCATTGAAAGAGGAGAAAGAGGATTCTCTGATAAGAGGGAGGGGTGGAAAGACCAGATTGTACTCCCAATAGTTATTTCATTAAACTGAAAGTTAAAACTGATTCCTGGTGAGCAGGTTACTTACCACCATTCCATCATTTCATTTGCCCCATCACTTAGGCTTCTCATGCCTTTAAATCAATAGGTATTGAAATGAGTTACTTTACTGGCTGGGATGATTATCCTGATTACATGGTGAAAACTGGACTGCTACTGCACAAAATAGGTAAGAAAGAGCATGTCACGTAGCCATCATTCTATATTCTGTCTCCACAAGATCAATTATTTTTGATATTTACTTCCCTCATATGAGTGAGAACATGTGAAATTTGTCTTTCTGAGCTTGGCTTATTTCTCTGAACATAATGTTCTCTGGTTCCATGTATGATGTTGCAAATGGCAGGATTTGGTTCATTTTTGTGGCTATATATTATTTAATTATGTATTTTTACAACAGTGACTATAACCAACAATAAGTTAGGATATACCCTAACATAAATGTGAAAATGAAATTGGAATTTTCCTAACACAAACAAATGATAAATGCCTGAAGTGATAAATGACCCTAATTACCCCGATTTGATCAATCTACACTGTATGCCTGTAGTAAACCATCACATGTACCATATAAAGAAATACAACTGGCAGTGCCTGTGGCTCAGTGGGTAAGGCGCTGGCCTCATATACGGAGGGTAAGGCGCTGGCCTCATATACGGAGTTCAAACCCAGCCCTGGCCAAACTGCAACAAAAAATAGCCAGGTGTTGTGGCAGGTGCCTGTAGTCCCAGCTACTCGGGAGGCTAAGGCAAGAGAATTCCCTAAGCCCAGGAATTGGAGGTTGCTGTAAACTGTGATGCTACAGCACTCTACCAAGGGTGATAAAGTGAGACTCTGTTTCTAAAAAAAAAAAAAAAAAAACTATTATGTACCCATACTAATTACCAGTTTTTAATCAGGAAAATATTATCTCTATTAATAGAATAGAATAAAATACATCTCTTAGGATATCTATCTTAGCTTGGGATGTTAAGACTGGATGACTACCAATGATTGGATTACTTAAGAAATACATATTTATGTTTCACAGTTCAGGAAGCTAAGAAGTCCAAATTCAATGTGCTATAAGATTCATTCCTGGTAAGGGCACTCTTCTTGGTTTTGGATAGCTGCTTTATTATTGCATCTTCACGTGGTAGAGTGACATAGAAGGAGGGAGGGAGGGAGGAAGAGAGAGAGAGAGAATAGAAATGAATGAATGTTGTTATGAGAGAAAGAGAAAGAATGAAAGAGAGAGTGCACTCTAGTTTCTCTTCTTGTAAGAACACGAATGTTAACATCTTGGTCTTTCCTTATGACAGTTAGTGTACCTTCAGTTATAAGCAGGATAAATATACCATTGTAGGAAAAGTTTGATCTTGCTTTGTCTTTGTTTGAAAATAACTTGATTTAAGAACATTTATATGATGTCATGTTGATGTGAAGTAGAATGTTCAGATTGAGTTTATTGTCACCTTTGCTGGGCCACAGTGCTTTTTGTTGTTAGGTCAAGCAAACAGCCTAGACGTTGTTATGCAAAAAATACTTTTGTACATGTGACATGTGATTAGCATCTAAGTTGAAAGTGTTTGAGTAAAGCAGGTTATGTGCCATAATATGAGTCTGCCTAATACAATCAGTTTAAATCCTTCAGAGAACAGACTGAGGCCCCTGAAAAGAAGGATTTATGCTTCTCAGCTCTCTTCAAACTTCAGACTGCATGATCAATTCTTGCTGCAATTTATAGCCTGCTGGTTGGACCGCACATTATAGACTTGCCAGTTCTTACAATCAACTGAGCCAAATCCTTATTAGAAATTCATATCTTACTTTCTCTGTCTGTCTCTGTGTCTCTCTAGGTCTCTTCCTCTCTCTCTCCACACCCATCCATCCTATTGATTTTGTTTCTCTGGAGCATCTTGACTAATACGTAATGTAATAGTTAAATGCAGGTTGAGCCGTCCATATCCACAAATCTGAAATCTGAAATGCTGCAATATGCAAGACTCTGTAGTACTACATCATGCTAAAAGAAATTGCTCATTGGATGACTTCAAACTTTGCATTTTTGAATTTGAGGGCCTTAACCACTGTAATAAAAAAATTCCAAAATTAAAAAAAAAATCCAAAATATGAAACACTTCTTATCCTAAGCATATTGGATAAAGGATGCTCAAACTGTAGTATATTTTACATAATAATTTGTTTAATGGCTGAATTTAATTCAATCAATCATGTAGATGTGAATGGGTTTTATGTTTTTGCAGAATTTTTTAACTAGTGTCTATAAAAAATGGATTAGAGAGCACTGGTATAATTGATTTAAATTCTACAAAGCTTATCAACATATACCAACAGAGGAAAAACAAGAACACGGATTAAAATACAATTGTTCAAGGATCATACAGACTACAGCTAGATTTGAGATAAAAGACTCAAAGACTGACTTCCTTCTTCCTTTCCTCCCTCCTCTCCTTCCTTCGTCCCGCCTTCCCTGGCACCTCTCTTCTTTCTTTCCTTCCTTTTAACCTTCAGTACTTTTTTTTTTTTTCATTTTAGTTTCTGGTGCCAGGACAATTATCACATGCTATTAAACATATTAAGTCATCTGTGACTAGGCAAAGACTCAAGAAAAGAGCCTTCTTCTTTAGTCTTCTGTTTGAGCTTTGTTCTAATAAAAAAAAAATCCTAAAATACGTCAAAAAACATGCACAATTTCTAAACCAAGAAGAGTCTTTTATATAATTCAGGAATTAGAAACACATATACACACACATACAAGCACAAAAGTATTTTCTTTATTTAGCTTTTTCATGACCATGGACAATAAAGCCAAAACAACCTGATCAAGAAAGAAATAAATTAATCATTGGCTGCTTTAGTTCCATTTGTTAAAGTGTAATTTGAGGAGGAAAAAAATAAAACCATCTTAAAGTCATTTTATATTAGGTAACCTTTGTCTGTATAGTGAAAGGGATCTTTTCTTAAAAAATTGTTTATTTAAATTCTTTCATTTAGTATCTGGTCTGCTATGGTTTGAATGCATCCCCCAAATTTCATGTTTTAGAAACTTAATCCTCAAATATATATGCTGATTAGGGGTGGAGCCTTTAGGAATTAATTGGGATTAGATATAGATATGTTCATCAGGACGGGGTGTTCACGATGAGACCTCAGTTGACATGCACGCTCCTGCCTTCCCTTCATGTGGTACCCTTCACCATATTATGACGCACCAAGAAGGCCCTCTCCAGATGCTAGTGGCATGCTCTTGGACCTATCAGCCTTCAGAATATAAAAAATAAATTTGTGTTATTTAGATAAATTACTTTGTCTCAGATACTCAGTTATAGGAACAGAGAACAGAGTATAACATAGTGTACTGAAGAAACTAAATTTTTTGTGAAATAAGCAAAGAAAAAATCTAGGAGCATATTAGCAGTGATTTTGCTTTCCTTTCTTTTTTAACTAAGTAAGGGACATTGATATCACATACATTGTGTAAATTATTGGTGGATTCATATTTCAAATGTGCTCACAACTATTACATTATTACAAATGCTATTACATGCTTTTTTCTTTTATGAAACTTTTATTTTGACATAAATTAACATACAAGTATAAAAATAATACAGATAAATTATGTGTACACTATATTCAGGTTTTTCCAGTGGTAACATCTTTCTCATTGTAATACCACAAACCAGAATATTACACTTAAGTCAATATAAAAAACACTTACATATCATTGGCCTTTTATTATAACTACACCAACTTCACACCAGCAGCCTTTATACTTGGGCAACTGCTAGTCTATTATTTATGCATATAATTTTATCACTTCAAAATGTTATATTAATGGAATAAAGTGATTTGTAAACTGTGGGGATTGTCTTTTTCCATTAACTATAATCCTCTGAAGAGTCATAAAATTTGGATGGCAGTAGTAGATGCCATCTACTATGCCCCATTTTCTGTTTATCCATACTCTTGTTGATGAATATCTGAGTTGTTTTCAGTTTGGGGTTGTCATAAATAAATTTGCTATGAACAGCTATGAATAGGTTTTGATGTAAACATAAATTATAATTTAGGTGGTATAAATGTCTAAAAATGAAATGGTTTGCTCATATGGTGGTTGCAAGTACTGTCCTAATTGACTCTCAGACTCTTTTTTTTCAGAATGGCTGCATCATTTTGCATTCCACAAGCCCTGCATGAGTAATCTAGTTGCATCACATTAGCCAACATTTGGTATTGTCACCACCATATTTTATATTTTTACTAGTAATATGTGTAGTGATATTTCATTGTGGTTCGAATTTGCATTTTTGTAACAGCTAATGGTGTTGAACCTGTTTGCATATGCGTATTTACCATCTGCATATCTTTGGTGGAAAGTCTGCTCATATCTTTTACCTAATTTGCATTGGATTTTTTTTCTTTTTCCTTTTTGACTCATTAGTTTTAAGAGTTCTTTTTTTTAAATTTCAAAATATATAGGGTTAGAAATATATTTGATATATATATTATATATATATAAATACTTTCTATACTGCTTAACTTGGACTTTTAGTGTGCTTGTCAAAAGATCAGTGTTCATTATACCCAAAAATCGTTTCCCCCCCTTCCTCTCCCTCTTCTCTCTGCCCATTTCTTGGTTTCCAATATCCTTTACATCTCTTTGTGCCCTGGTGTACCAATCGTTTAGCTCCCATTTATTAGAGTACTTGTGGTGTTTTTTTTTTCCCCCATGTCTGAGATACTCCACTTAGGATAATGCTAAAAATGACATTATTTCTTTCCTTTTTATGGTCAACTTAGAAGTACCATCTGGTGACCACAGTAATATTCAGCAATGAAATATGCAGCACTTTTTCTAGTATGAATTTATGAACTTTATTGTCAGACTTCATATAATGACAGCTGATGGCCATTCCATCTTTTCTTATGACTGAATAGTACTCCATGGCATACATATGCCACAGTTTGTTAATCCATTCACGGATTGATTAGCATTTGGGTTGCATCCATGTCTTGGCAATAAACATTCTGATGCAAATGTCTTTGTGGTAAAATGAATTTGTTCTACTAGGTAGATACTTAGTTATAGAATTCTGGGCTCAAATGGAAGGTTGACTTTCAGCTCTTTAAGAATTCTCCATATTTCTTTCCATAAAGGATGTATTAGTTTGTAATCCCACCAGTAGTGTAAACGTGTTTCCTTTCCAAGCCAGCACCCGTGTATTTGGGAATTTGTAATATGGAATAATATTACTTGAGTTGGGTGATATCTCACAGTGGTTTTTATTTGCATTTATCTGATGTTTAGAGATGATGAGTATTTTTTCATGTGTTTGTTAGCCATTCATTGGACATCTGCAGAAAAGTTTCTATTCAAGTCTCTTGTCGACTTATAGAAGGAGTTCTTTGCTCTTTTTTTTGTTGATTAATTTGAGTTCTCTGTAGATTATAGTTATCATGCCTTTGCAGAGCTTAAGGAATTGAAAGAGGCATTTGAAGAGCTTAAAAACAAAGGTGAGATACTCAGCAATAGGGTCAAATATGGAGAAGAAATAATTTCAGAAGTTGAAGACAAGACTTTTGCCCTGTCATAATCATTCAAAGAGGCAGAAAAAAAGGACAAACCCAGAATATTCCCTGAGAGAGTTATAGGATCATTCCAAAATGTTAAACGTCCAAATTATAAGGATTCCTGAAAGAGAATAGGATGGTCCTAAAGACTCTGATGCTCTACTCCAAAGCATTATGGGTGAGAATTTCCCGAGCATTGGAAGAGACACAAAAGTTCAGTTAGTAGGTAGTTTCAGAACCCCAGCATGACTCAATTCAAACAAAGCATCTGCTAGACAAATTGTTATTAACCCTGCCAAAGTTAATTTGAAGAAGAAAATCCTGCTAGCTGCCAGGCATAAGAAAAGTTTTACCTACAAAGGGAAAAATTTTGAGTGGTGCCTGTGGCTCAAAGGAGTATGGCGCTATTCTCATATTCTGGAGATGATGAGTTCAAACCCAGCCCTGACCAAAAACTGGAAAAACTGCCAAAAACATCTATCTCTCTGTTTTTGTGCCAGTACCATGCTGTTTTGATCACTATCGATTTATAGTACAATCTCAGGTCTGGTAGCGTGATTCCTCCTGCTCTGAATGTGTCAACTTCTAACGTAGCTCTGTACAGTTTTCAACAAAATTATTTCCAGATCAACTGAGTCAAAGGGCCTAAAATGACCCTTTAAAAAAGCGTCTTTTAAACACTTATTAGTGTTGAGATGAGCGCCATTTTCCATCTCTACTACTATCTCTTCTGTTATCATAGTCATAGCTCCAGCTAGCGTGATTTCTATCTTCATAGAAGAAATCATCTCGGTTTCCTCCATAATGATGGTCAGACTGATGATCACTGTAACCCCATTTCTGGTTATAATGTCTATCTGCTAGGTAGGGATGACAATTCCGTCAGACTTTACGCTGTGATGATGGTGCCTTGGCATCACAGAGAGCTTGAAGACTGGTTAAAAAAGTACGATGTGATTGAACTGATGGTGAAAATCCTGATTGATCCAAAGGACATCTTTCTCAAAATACTATTCATGTTATCTCTGAAAATTGTCTGGAGAAGAGAAAGACCTCTGAATTATCTGTGATGATGGAGTCATGTCTACAGTTCTTTCATATCTGCTGGTGGAAAAGCTCAAAAAGGAGCTCCTCTGTCACTTCCGTTTCATGGTTGCCCACAGGGAGCGTGCAGTCTGCTTCCGCTGCTGTGCCCCCATCTCAGCGTCTCCCCCTCCCTAGCCTGGCCCCAGCTTCATCTTTTTAAGAGTTATTTTAGCTATTCTAGGTTTTCCATATTTTCAAGGGAATTTTACAATCTGCTTGTCAATGTATATATATTTTAAAAATGAATGTGACAGTGATGACAAGTCTATAGATCAATTAGGGAGAACGAACATCATAACGATATTGAGCCTTCCAAGCCATGAACACATTATCTCTCTATTTGCTAACATTTAGGTTGTCTTTAATTCTCTCAGCAATGCTTGACAGTTTTCAGTGTGCAAGTATTTCACATTGTTAGATTTTTCATAAATATTTCATACTGTGCTATATATTGTAAATGATACTGCTTTTGACTTTCCAATTGTTTGTTGTTAGTATATGGAATTACAGTTGAGTTTTGTACATTGATCTTGTATCCTGCAACCCTGATAAACTCATTTGTTAGTTCTAGTAGTTTGTTTTTTGTTTGTTTTGAGACACAGTCTTACTGTCTCCCTGACTGGAGTGCACCAGTATGATCATAGCTCACAGAAACCTCAAACTACTGGGCTCAAGTGATCTTCCTGACTCAGCCTCCCTAGTAGCTGGGACTACAGGCACACACCACAACATCTGGCTAATTTTTCTATTTTTAATAGACACAGGGGCTTGTTCTTGCCCAGGCTGGTCTCAAACTCCTGATCTCAAACTCCTGACTTCAAGTGATCCTTCTACTTCAGCTTCTCAGAGTGCTAGGATTATAGGCAGACCATACCTGGCCCTGCTTTTTCTTTTTAAATGAATTCCACTGGATTTTCAACATAGACAATCAGGTCATTTGAAGGTAAAGATATTTTCATTCTTACTTTTTAAATATAAATGCTTTTTATTTTGTTTTCTTATCTTATTGCACTAAAACCTCCAATGTTGAATAGAAGTGGTAAGAGTGGACATTTTTGTTTTTTTTTTCTGAACTTAATGGGAAAAGAATCAGTCTTTTACCATTCAAAATATTGATATATTTTGATATATCATTTATATATTTATAGATGCACATTATTAGTTCTTTTCTATTCTTGGTTTGTTGAGATTTTATCAGGAAAGCAGAATGGATGTTGAAATTTGTCAAATGCTTTTTCTATATCCACTGAGATGAACATATAGATTTCTTTTTTAGTTGGTAAATATGATGAATTATATTGATTAATCTTTGGATATTAAATAAGCCTGCATTCTGCATTCCTGTGATAAACCTCACACTGTCACGAAGCATTCATTATTCTTTTAATATTTGGTTGTACTCAATTTGTTAAAATTGTGTTTAGAATTTCAGATCTATGGTCACAAGGGTTATTAGCCTATAATTTGTTTTTTTCTTTTTCTTCTAATGCCTGTTAGATTTTGGTATCAGGGTAATGCTGTCCTCACAGACTGAGATAGGACGTAGTTCCTTATTTTCAGTTTTTCAAAAGAGTTTAAGTTGAACTGGTAATATTTCTAAGGCATAACTTAGCTCAGAGTTTCACAAGAATGCAGTCAAGGTGTCAACCACAGCTACAGTCCTGAAGGCCCATTCCGGGGGGAGTGCCTGCCTCCACACTCATTGCCATTGCTATCAGCAGGAGATCTATTCTGAAGTTCACTGACATAGCTGTTAGTAAGCCCCAGGTACTTGCCGGCTGCAGGCTGGAAACGTAAGTTTCTTGCCATGCAGGCCTCTTTACAGGGCAACTCACTACATGGCAGCTGGTTTCCCTCACAGTAAGCAAGTGGAGAGTGTGAGAGATCCTAGATGGAAGCCACAGTGGTCGTGACCTAATACCAAAAGTAACATCTCATTAATAAGAAAGCAAGTCCAGCTCATACTCAAAGAAAGGGATTTCATAAGAGTGTGACTACAAGGAGGTGGGAATCATTGGAAAACATCTTCGAGCCTGCCTACCACAGTACTTACAACATTGCCTCATTATCCTTCTCCTGTTTGAAGAATTTATAGTAATGTCACCTCTCCCACTCTTTATTTGGGTAATTATATCTTCTTTCTTTTTTTTTTTTTCTAATCACTTTGGCTAGAACTTGATCAATTTTAGTGACCTTAATAGTCAGCTTTTGGTTTTACTGACTTCTATTGTTTTTCTGTTTTCTACTTTAATATTTATTATTTCCTTTTTAATATTTATATTAATATTTATTAATAATAAATATTAATATGTATTATTATTTAATATTTATTATTTCCTTTCATCTACTTACTTTGGGACTCATTTTCTTTTTTATTTTCAATTTGCAAAGGGGGGGATGATTGATTTATTTCTTCTTTTCTAATATGGAATATAGTGCTCTAAATTTCCCCCTAAGTACTGTTTTACTGTCATCCAATAAATTTTATATTGTATTTTCATTTTCATTCAGTTCAAAATACTTTCTAGCTTCCCATCTGATTTTTTTCTTTGACCACGGGTTATTTTAGTGTCCTATTTCTTTTCTAATATTTCAGGATTTTCCAGGCATCTTTCTGTTATTGATTTTTATTTTGATTTCATTGTTTTTAGAGAACATACTTTATATGACTTGAATCCTTTTCAGTTTAATGAGACTTTTTCTGTGGCCCAGAGTATGATATTTCTTGGTAAATGTTTCATGTGTACTTGAGAAGAATATGTATTCTGTGATTGTTGGGGGAGGGTAATATAAATGTCAGGTCAAGTAGGCTGATAGTGTTCAAGTTTTCTATATCCTTACTGATTTTTTTTATATACATTTAAAATTTTTATCCAAAAATGCAATAATTACTACTGAATTTAACATTGTTGTATTATTTTTATTACTGAATTTAAATATTGTTTTATTATTTTTATTTTGTTAAAATATTTTTCTTCCTTTTGCATGCACCCATGTGTGCATATACACACACATAGTCACAAATTTAGAGCTCCCAGAACTGGAATGAAATAACACATCCAACTATAATGCTGCATCTTTGAACAGATTTTATTGTTCACTAAAGCACTTTCAAAACTGGGTTATTTTATCTTTCCTTGTCTGACCTTGTAAGCTACTTAATTATAGAACATGTTTTTATTCATAATGCCTTTTAATATTTTATTCTTTATGCCAAGTCATGCTCTCATTGTAAATAAAACAGCAAAATCTTTGATGGAGTGAAAGAAATATACGTGTTTCTACTGTAATGCTGTGTATAGGTGCTCCTCTTTTAACAGTATATATAAATGCTTAATAAACCTTGCATTCTGCAAAATTGTTTATAAAAATAATGGGTTGTGGGAAAAAATAGAAGGAGGTCATGACACTCAAAACATTTAGCATTGTAACCAGAGTACTTATACAATAATAATTATTCCAGCTAAACCACTATCATTCAGTATATTTACACTATTATTTGGACCCAGGATCTCAACTGACTTCTACAGTTTTAAATCTCAAAATATAGGTCCAGAAGGGCATTCATCTATAACAGATAATATGGTCATCAAAATTTAAAATCTGCTGTGGATCTGTGCTTTCTGCAATAATCAACTGAAGTTTTTCAGTATAAGGCAAATGTCTTTTCTGTTTCTTCATCTATTCTTACAGCTTCATTTTAAAGGGGGGACAGTCTTTCTTAAGACATTAAATCAGCCACCACTTGCCCTAAAGGAAGGAACTGCTATAGTATTCTCAGCTTAAGACCTCCTTTTTTAACTAGAAGAAAACTTGCCTCTGGATGCTTTAAACCATTGATTTACTGAAGAACAATTACATATAAAACAATGACATATTTTCTTAAACCAACTATCACCAATTGAACATTAATTTTCATTATAGCAATGTGTTGCAGCTGAGTGTACTCCATAGTTCTCTAACTTTGAAATGATGATTTTTCCTAGTAATGTTCTTTTTTTTTTTGAGACAGAGTCTGAAGCTGTCGCAGTGGGTAGAGTGCTGTGGTGTCATAGCTCACTGCAACCTCACACTCTTGGGCTTAAGTGATTCTCTTGCCTCAACCTCCCAACTAGCTGGGACTACAGGCGTCCGCCACAATGCCCAGCTATTTTTTTGTTATTGCAGTCATCATTGTTGTCTTAGCTGGCCTGGGCTGGGTTTGAACCTGCCAGGCTCGGTGTATGTGGCTGGCGCCCTACCCACTGAGCTATGAGCACCGCCCCTAGTAATGTTCTTGACAGTAGCCACAGTTAGGATTTAAATCCCCTTCCTCTTAATCTCACTGAATGCACATTTACTGAACTCCTGTTATGTTCCAGAGTCTGTTCTAAATGCTGGAAACCGTGGAGAGCACAATAGGACAGACAAGGTCCCTGTGTTCATAGACTTAACATTCTGATGGGGGATACAAATGACCAAGAAGTAAATCAATAAATAAGGTAATATCAGATTATACTTGATATAAAGCAGTTAAAACAGGGTGATAGGATGCGAAGTGAATGAGGAGATGGCTCCGGGTAGTGAGGTCACTTCTCTGAAGAGATGCTGCTAGAGCCAAAACCTGTAAGATGAGAAGGAGCTAAGCCTGGGAGGACCTGGGGAGACCGTCAGGCAGAGGAAAGGCGTGGTAAGGATAAAGGCCTCTAGTTGGGAGTGAGCTTAGTGGGTTTGAGAACAGAATGTAAGGTGGCTGGGGCACTCTCTGGGGTACACTCCAGCTGGAGTGCCACATGTCACCACTATGCTGAGGCTGACTCAGCAACCAAGTCACTGCTGCTTAACAATTCCATGTTTCCATGCCTAACATGGCAAATGGCACCCCAAAATGCCACTGACCGATCCACATCTGAGTGCCTAAGCCATAGGCGATGGAGCACAACATGCTAGGTCACCACTCAGTGTAAGGCTGGAGTGGGTGGATGTGTTCGAACGGTCTGAGAAAATTTTTCCATCCAGTGAGTCAGTGGTGGGCCAGGCAGAGAGGGTAGAAGCAGGGCTAATCAGGATGCAGCCCGCAAGCTGGGCAGGAAGAAGGCAGAGTGCTGGGGCAGGGATGGGCCCTGAGAGGAGGATAAAACGACAGCCAGGGCAAGATTCTATAAATCTCTTTGGAAAAAAGTCACCTAGATTCACCCACTTTCTAGTCTCCAGAATTTTCCTGGAGCCTGGCCAGCCAGGCACTAGGGACTCAATTTTTGCAGAAACTTTAACACCCCTGTCTGGTTCCGTTGTGCTGTCTACAAACTTTTATGTTGCTTTGGAATCTTTCACTACATATCTTCATTTTTTAATACAAATGCTTCATCATCTCAGAAGGACTACACCTCCTCTTGAGGGAGAGACTTTCTTCATTCTCTTCTTCGGATTTCCTCGCAGTAGCTAGCCCAATAACTGGGTTAGATCTTTCTGCTTTACAAGAGCGAACTTTACTGCAAGGCCAGACTATTTCAGGGGGAACTTCTCATGTAGCTTAAAGCCACAATGAGAGACAAGCTTTGCTGACAGCAGCTAGCAGCTTGTAGTGCCAAATGATACCAGCAGTCTGGGTTTCAGACTGCCTATGGGCAATAAGAAACTGGGCACAGGGCTGCTTACCTGTTCTTCCTGCAGCGAATTGTGAAGGCAAGAAAAAAAAGCATCAGCAGAAGTCCACAGCTGAGAAATGTCCAAACAATACCCAAGAGGACAGGTGATAATGAAGAGATGGTCTTACTGCTATGGTGGGAAGATGTCTGAGGACAGAATAAAGGGAAGCTGTTTGGAATGATGGATCTTCCAACAGATCAAACAGGAACTGCCCCATCATCATCAAATCTGGGAAATACATGTCCTGCTTGAGCAGTTCCTTCTCCTCCTCCTCCACCTCTTCCTCCCACTACAATGACCACCATCACATACGTCTGAGCAGTCCTGATACCCCATGGCTGCTTACTTACAACGGTTGTCTTGCAGAGATCATGAATGGGTCTTCGATCCAGCTCCTGGCTAGGAAAACTGTCACAAAATTCTGAGCAGTTTATTTCAGGCTCCATGTCACCACATGCCCCTCTTGGTGTGTGCTTATTCACAGTCTTGGTTACCCACTGGTAGAGATGCAGATCTTGGACTAACACACAAGAGCAACTCAAATCTTTTCTTCAGAGGCCTCATTTTGGAGTTGGCTCCTGGTTCAGAATTCAGAATGAACAACTCATCCAGGGGAATGTAAAGGCTTATTTCAATAGGCTTCTTCATCAGACACTCTCCGGCATTTTTCAACTGGCCCCCCACTGCCAGTGCATACAACGTGAGTCACGAATGGGCATCTTAGTAGCCATCAGGTTACACAAAGTGATGATTCTGGTTTACCACCAGATGGCAGTCACTGCTCCAAAGACTCCACATGGGTTCCTGAAAAAAAGGAAACAATGAAACCTATTCAATAAATACAGACACACAAATGGTTTATTACAGATGTTTTAAAAATATTTTATACATTTTAATTATATACATTCTTATATATAACAAACGTTTTAAATATAATATGTTTAAGTAAAACATTTTAAGCCATTGTAATAAACTATGTTAAAAACAAAAATAAAGCATATCTAAAAATTACCAGGTAAAAACTCTGAAGTGTCCCTCTTCAAATCCTTTTTATGTCTGAAGGACTGTAAAAACCTTAGATGCTTCCTTTTCCCCCTACTAGGAAACTCCCTAACCTTTCAACAGCTCTCCATGCACCTCGTGGCATAAGCGCTGTGTGATCCTGGGTGGCACTGACCTCAGGTGCCTTGTGCTGTCTCCGTACATGATCTGGCAGTCACTCTGGCTCTTATTGTCTCAGTAAGTACAGGAACATTCCATGTCTAGTTCACTGGGGTCACAGTCAAGCCCTTTGCAAGAGTTTTTGTTGTTTGTTTTTAAAAGAGGTGACATAGGCTACTTTGGGCAATAGGGAAAGAAATTGAGGAACTCTGGGAATTTCCACAGAGAGAGTGAGTGGCCAGAGGATGGTGTTTTCCTCAGAAAATGCTTGCAGTATGAATACTGTGTTTAAAAAAAAGCTCAGTCTTGTAGAGCGAAGGTAGAAAAACACAAAGGCTCAAATTAGCACCAGTAGAAAAGAGACATATCCTATTTCTTTAAGGTAATCAAAATTCCCTTAATAGAGAAAACAGATTAGAAATGTTACCAGTGGCAATTTAAAAGAGGATCCCACTTCTGCCTGCTTTTAAAACAGCTTAGCACAGTTTTCTTTGATTATGGAGGAAAAATTGGACAAGGCAAAAAATATAAATTGCCGTTATTTCAGTAGCCACTGAAATTGGGCCCGTATTTAAGCTAGAATAATAGAGACAGGTGTAGAATGGCATCTTTGGATTCTTTGTGCTTAGGCACAAATAATATAGCACCAGGTGCTGCCCATTCACTGGCCTCTCACACGTTCCTGAATTATTTACTAGGTTCATTACAATGAAATCCCCAGAGATCTAAAAGCTACTATCTCCTGTCAAGACATTTAAATGCTTGCATAGACTGATCAGATTACAGAATGCAAAATTAAGGAGCAAATATAAAAACCTTTTTGCATTCTAATTTGGTTAAGATTTTTAATTGCTAAAAAGAATTTTTTTTCCTTTTAAAAAAGTTACATTTCCTATTATGCCTTCTCAAGGCATATCACAAACCACAGGGAGGCCTATAGTATATGAAGGATTGGAAGAAGATGTAGTTTTCCTATTTTGTCTTACAATCGTATTGGCAAATAAGTACACTTACATTTGAACCAGCATTAATTTCATGTTTATATATCCTGACATGGAAGAAATATGTATTGATGTGTATATATTAAAAAATCTCATTTTATTCTCACTATAGGAGTGTATATGATGTAATAAGCATCATTCCTCATTTTCAAATAAGGAAACTAAAGAGCAAGAAGTGGAGAACCCTGCTTGAAATCTGCAAAGGCAGGAATCTAGGAGTTTACGTTCCAAGGCTGATATCCTCCCAGTATACACTCCCAGTATACACCCAGTATATGGAGCAGATGCTCAGGACTGAGCTCTCCCAGGAAGACATTAATGGTCTGTTGGGTTTCTCCAGCTTTAGGTCCAGGGCTCTGCTTCTGTGTGTTCTCTAGAGTATGGCATACCATAGCATATCTATGCCAGTGGTTTTCAACCACACAATTTTATACTATCGGGGACATTTGGAAATGTCTTGAGACATTTGTGGTTGTCAAAATCGGGAAAAGGGTGCTATTCACATGTAGTAGGTATAGGCCAGGGGTGCTGTTAAATATCCTACAATTCACAAGATGGTCCAAACAACAAAGAATTATCTGCCTTTCCAATGTCATTAGTTCTAGGGTTAAGAAACTCTGGCCAGTAGCTAGGCATTGTGGCAGGTGTCTGTAGTCCCAGCTACTCGGGAGGCTGAGGCAAGAGAATCGCTTAAGCCTAAGAATTCGAGGTTTTGGTACAATAATCAAGTAAATGAGGTGAAAGCCATGTTGATCGGTTTCATCTAACCATGTCAGACTGTATATAAAAAAAAATCAGTTGGCGGCGCCTGTGGCTCAGTGAGTAGAGCGCTGACCCCATATACTGAGGGCTGCGGGTTCAAACCCGGCTCCGGCCGAACTGCATCAAAAATTAGCAGGGTGCTGTAGCGGGCACCTGTAGTCCCAGCTACTTGGGAGGCTGAGGCAAGAGAATCGCTTAAGCCCAAGAGCTGGAGGTTGCTGTGAGCTGTGACTCCACAGCACTCTACCCAGGGTGATAGAGTGAGACTCTGTCTCCAAAAAAAAAAAAAAAAAAAAAAAAAATCAGCACATTGTACTCCACATATGCATGAATGTATTCAGGATCTATATGTATTTGACTTAGTAAAAAAGAAAAAGAATTTGAGTTTGCTGTGAGCTGTGACGCCATTGCACTCTACCAAGGCTGACATAGTGAGATTCTGTCTCAAGAAAAACAAAAAGAAACTCTGACCAACACTGTGGATTCCAAAAGAGCTAACATAATCGTAAGCCCAAATAATCTTTGAGAGATTCTATGAACATGATGGGGCTGTTCATCTGAAAGTCACAGGGGATGCAACTTGGGATAAATGTCTGAGCAATTCTAAATGTCCCCTCAAATACTGAACTCATTGTCATGGAACTTGGAATTCAGGTTTCCCATTAGTCCATGGACATCCAGTATAGAAACTTTATATACCATGACATAGAGCCCCCACATAGAACAAGCATTCAACTCCCATTTGGCATTCACGGAGATTCACACATAAGAATATGGTTAAATAGTGATGGCTCAGTTATTGACAGCAAAGAGTTAAATAGTTTTGAAAATTCTTGAGTGACTGGGAAAATAGGTGGAGAGTAGTCAGAGTGGGTAATGGTTAAGCACTTGGCCATAAGACAGACACAGAATCCAAAGCCAAAGAGAAGGGTCTGCCAGGGCCCTCCAAAAGCAACCCTTCCTTCAGGTCCCCACACACAAAGTTTCTAAGGATAAACTGTTTATGTCATAGAAAGTAGTGGACCCAAAGTTATGCATAGTAATGATTCCAATTTGCTTGACAGAGAGTATAAAATCCTGCTTAGTGATTAAGACCAGGCAAAAGACACTACATCAGCTATACTATTTTCAAGTGCAAGATGGCAATTTATAGATTCATAACTCTCAACAGCCCTATTTTTCCCCCCACAAAATCTCCCCTGTTCTTCTGCATGTTATTTCTGGACATGGAAAAACTAAGCATATCACTACTGTCTTTCAACAAGGTTCGTTGTAATTGATAGAACTTGTGCTTTTGTCCATGAGGAATTAACTGCTATAGGAATTGCTTTCTCCTGTAAACAACTTGAAAACCAGACAAAGTATATAAAACAACTCTTTTCAAGCATTGGATAACATACCATAGGAATATGGTTTCTAAGAAACATTGCCTAGAAGTAGTTTCCAGGTCACAGAACCTGGAGGGAGAACAGAAACTTAAAGTATTTCTCAGATAGGGAGAATAGATTGGATTTTGGGGAGATTGAGGTGGCTAGATTATATGGAGCAGAGTATGGACAAGACAGAGACAGGAGGCACTCTGAAAATCTGCAGGAGATTCCCTCAGGCTTTTACTGAGTACAATTATGGGCATGATTGAGAGGTAACTACTTGAAGTTGAAGAAATAACCACTGATAGGCAATAACTGAATAATTCCCAGAGCTCTTAAGGAGCTGAGACCACTCTGTGTTCCCAACAGCCAGAATTGAGAGACCCCACAATAAACAAGACAAGAAAAGACTTAGAAAAACAAAGACTTACATGTAAACTAAATTACCTCAACAATAGAAGCTATTCTGAATCTGCTTACACATAACTTAAAAGAAAGTCTCAAAAGGACCAAAGTGATCCACAAAGAACTCAACAACATACAATTCAAATTGTCCAATATCCAATAAAAAATTATCAGGCATTCAATAAACAACAAAAAATGATGCATAACAAAAATTTAAAAAAATAGACCAATAAAAATAAACAGAGAAAGAACAGAAATAACTATCACACAGGACCTTGAGACAACTACTATAAACATGCTTCAGGATATAAAGCAAAACATTAATAAAATGAGGAAAGAAAAAATTAAAGATATAAAGAAGACCCAAATGGAACTACCAGAAATAAGAATACAGTACCTAAAATAAAAATATATCAGATTCGAAATATTGGCCAATGTAAATATGGGGCAATAGAAAGTATCCAAAAGGAACTACAGAGAGAAAAATGCTTGATAAAAATAAATATAGCCTCAGTGAACTATAGAACAATAGCAAGTGGCCTAACATATGTGTAATAGGTATCTGGGGTAAAAGGGCAGAGGAGTAGAAAAAATACTTGAAAAAAATAATGATCAAATTTTTTCCATATATGTTGCAAAGTATAAACTCACAAATGAAGGAAGCTCAACCTGTGCCCAGCAGAATAAACACTACAAAAAAAAAAAGAAGGGCACATAATAATGACATTCCTAAAATGCAAAAATAAAAATACAATTTTAGGAGCAGTCAGATTATGGACAGAGGAATAACAAAAACACAACAGATTTTCCATCAGAAACTATGCAAACCAGAAGAGAATGGAATGATATCTTTAAAGTGGTACCAAAAAAAAAAAAAAGTCAAAATACATTACTTACTAAAAATGTTTTTCAGAAATTCAGGTAAAATGAAGACATTCTCAGAAAAAATCTGAGAGACATGCACCATAAAGAAATGTTAGAGGAAGTTCTTCAGGAAGAATAAAATGATGCTAGATGAAAATTTTGATCTGTACAAAGGAATGAAGATTGTTCAAAATTGTATATATGAGAAAATATGAAAACTGTTTTTGTTATTTTTTAAAGCTATGCTCATAAACATGCACTTACTGGAAAATAACACATATACTGAATTCTCCTTTACATGCACAGCACCTATATTCTTTCATTTCTCACACACTACTGCCTTGCTTTCATTGCCAGTTGAGCTGCAGCCTGCACTACCAACAATAAAACCAAATCACAACAGAATTCTGGAGCTAGGAAGTGATGGGATGAATATATAAGGGCATACAAAATATATATTAGTGCAGAATTCCATGGTTACATCCCCTTTCTCCCCCATATTCTATTGCTACTGATATTCATCCACTTAATAATTTTTTTGTGAGCACCAACAATATGACA
The DNA here is from genome assembly GCA_963573935.1 of Arctocebus calabarensis. Lineage (NCBI taxonomy): Eukaryota > Metazoa > Chordata > Mammalia > Primates > Lorisidae > Arctocebus > Arctocebus calabarensis. The sequence goes on from CAUYON010078820.1 coordinate 19,806, forward strand.
GGCACTATTCTAGGCACCTGGCATTCACTGGTGAACAAAATAAAAATCCTTACCTTTAAAGAATTTGTGCTCCAATGGGAGTAATCAAACAATAATTAGTGGGCACAATACATAAATGAACAAAATAACATTAAAGAGGGGAGGAACAAGATGGCAGACTAGAAGCAGCCTGTACTCACCACTCTGAAGGATCAAGGTTTGCATGTAGAGTTTTGCCCATGAATGGATCATCTTGAAGACAGCACTGTGAATTATCAGAGAAGTGGCTGGAGACACTCAAAATGGGAGAGAGAGGTTCTGCTCTGCAAGATTGGAAAGTACCTGGGGAAAGAATCCACAAACAGGGATGGGTTAGATGAGAGATCCCTGAAAGTCCTCACTTCTCCAGTGGACATTGCAACCAAAGCTGTGAGGGGATTCCTCCCCCACAGCAGGCCTTTAAATTCATTGGACAGCTGCTTGAAGACTATATAGCAGCATGGCACTAGAGAGTGGCACAATGGGTTTTTGCCAGCTTATGATCTCAAATTGCTGCAATGGACACCACTCTGTGCTCTTAACCCTAGAGCATCAAGTCTGCAGAGGGGTCCTGCAACCATCTACCCATTATCCCTGCCAACCCAGAGCAGACACTTTCACTTGCACTTTGACTAGGTGCTGTGCACCTGCCTCCTCCCAGAAATTCAAGTAAAGCAGGTGCCCATTGGCCTTCAGCGTCTGCCACCACCATCTTGCTGGTGCCACCTGAGTAGCACTACAGCAGCTGCCACGGTCAGACCTGGGTTGAGGGAAAGCCTCAGCCACTGCAACTCCCTGGTGGGGCAATGCACATCTCCCAGGCCCCACTACCCATGGGTGGCCCAGCCACTACAGCCCAATAGGCCACCCCATCAGTGGCCAGAGTACCATGAGACAGGCACCAGCCCTGACTTGTCCAGATACCTGCCAGGTTCTGGTGACCTATGGAGTCACTTATCAAGGTCCCACACCCACCCTGATGCCAGGTGCAGTTTTGCCAAGTGTACAGGCACTCATGAAGGTCCCATGACCTGTCCTGCTGATGCCTGTCATCCTAAAACATGCCCAGGCATCCACAAAGGTCCTGCAACCTGCCCCACTTCTGGATAAGTTCTCATGACACACCCAGATGGCCACCAAGTTTCCACGACCCATGCAGGCACCAGGCTATGTTCATTAACCTACTCAGGGACTGGCCAAAGCTCCCTAACCTTTTTGGGCACCTGCCAAAGTCTCACAAACTGCTCAAGCACCTGCCAAGTTCCTGACAGCTATCTAGCACCCACTTTAAGGTTCTGTGACCTGCCCATGCACTTGCCAAAGTCTCAAAATGCACTCACCTGTGAAGGTCTTATGACATGCCTAGGTGCTGGCCAACATCCACATCCCTGCCTCTGTGAAGAAGGACTTGCCCAGACCCCAGAAAGAGCTTCCAACAATGGCCTAAGGACCAAAGCACCAATCCAGACAAATATCCATCTTGGACTGTGATAACCTCATGGTAACAGATTGACACAAAAGAACAGCAGTGTCACAGTTTCTCAGTGCACCTGCCTCTCTCCCACCAGGTCATTATTCTGGAATAAGACATGAAAGCATTTTCTAGGGACTTCTCCTTCTCACTAAGAGAATTCCCAGCAAAAGATAATAGGTGCATCACAAATCTATCAGCCCTGAGTATAGAAAAGAGGTTCCAGATGAGAAGAAACAAGCAAACAAATTCTGGTAACATTAAAAAACAAGCTAGTTTAGCAACCCCAAAGGATCACAGTATATCCACAGCAATGGAATTCAGCTAAAAGGAAATCATTAAAATGTCAGAAATGGGATGTAAAATATGGATGGCAAATAAGAATGGGATTGAAGAGCAAGTTGACAAAGAAAAAAATTTCAGGAAGTGAATGAAAAATATGAAAAACTCACTAAAGAGATAGACAACACAAAAAAGGATGTAATTAAACTTAAAGAAATGAAGGTCTTTTAAAGGATTTCAAAATACAACAGAAAGCTTCAACAACAGGCTAGATCAAGGAGGAGAAAGAACCTCAGAGTTTGAAGACAAGGCTTTTGAATTAACCTAGTCAGTGAAATATGTATAAAAAGAATAAAGAAGAATGAACAATCAGAGAAATATGGAACCATGTGAAATGAACCAATATATGAATTATAGGTGTCTCAGAGAGAGAAGAAAAAAGTAAAAAGGCATGGAAAACATATCCAAGGAAATTATTGAAGTGAATTTCCTTAGTATCAGCATTGGTTCGTAGCAAATAGAACATCTCCAAGACACACAGTCACCCTTCTGACCAAAGTCAAAATAAAGGAGAGAATTCTACATGTTGCAAGACAACACAACTAATATACAAAGCAAAGTCCATCAGACTAATAGCAGACTTCTCAATGGAGTCCATCTTACAAATCAAAAGGAATTGGGGCCTCATTTTTTGTCTTCTTGATTAAATAGAATCACTGCCAGCCAAGAATTTTCTATCCTGCAAAACTAAGCTTCATAAATAATGGAGAAAAAAGATCTTCCCAGATAAGCAAATACCAAGGGAATTTGTCAGTAGTAGTTCTGCCCTACAGGAAATGCTCAAAAGCCACCAGTGTAAAAAAAGCCAAAAATTAAAGTCACAGCTCCTTTAAGGTAACAGCACAAGAAGGAAAAGAAAACAATAAACTATCATCCAACATGATGAACAGAAGAGTACTTCACATATCAATACTAACACTTCTGTGAATGATCTGAATGGCCTACTTCAAAGACATAGACTGGCTGACTGGATGAAAAAAACAACTCAACTATTTGTTGTCTTCAAGAAATACACTTAAACCACAAGGACTCACACAGACTTAAAGGGATGAAAAAAAATAATTCCATGCAAACAGAAACCAGAAGTAAGCAGATGTACCCATTCTCGTATCAGATAAAATAGACTTTGAATCAACAATGGTTAAAAACAAAGAATGAAAGAAAGAAAGAGATGGTCATTAAATCAGGGTAAAGGGAGCAATTGAACAAGAATACGTAACAATCCTATATATATGTGCACCTAATACAGGAGCTCCCAGATTCATAAAGAGATTTTTTTTTTTTTTTTTTTTTGCAGAGACAGAGTCTCACTTTACCGCCCTCGGTGGAGGACCGTGGCATCACATAGCTCACAGCAACCTCCAACTCCTGGGCTTGGGCGATTCTCTTGCCTCAGCCTCCTGAGTAGCTGGGATTACAGGCGCCCACCACAATGCCTGGCTATTTTATAAAGAAAATTTTACTAGCCCTAAGCAAGCAAACAGTGGCATTTTAATTTCCTGGGACTTCAATACCCCGCTGATAGAAATGGACAGATCACTCACTGAAGCAGAAAATGAATAAAGAAACACTAGACTTAAAGAAGACTCTGGTACAAATGGACCTAACAGACATTTGCAGAGCATTCTTCCCATCAGTGCATGGGACATTTCCCAAGATTGATCATATCTTAGGCCACAAAACAAGTCTCAGTAAATTAAAAAATCAAAAGCATACCATGTTTCTTCTCAGAGCACAGTAGAATAAAACTAGAAACCAATTCCAAGAGAAACACACAAATCTGCACAAAGTCACAGAAATTAAACAACCTGCTGCTGAACAATGATGAAATAAAAATGGAAATCCTTGCATCAATGATGAAATAAAAATGGAAATCTAAAGATTCTTTGAGTGGAATGACAAAGGAGACACAGGCTTTCAAAATCTGTTATACACAGAAAATAATCCTAAAGTGAAATTCAAAGCCTTAAATGTCTACATCAGAAAGACAGAAAGAGAAAAAAATTAACAACCTAGTGTCATATCTCAAGGAAGTAGAAAAAGAAGAACAAACCAAATTCAAAGCCAGCAGAGGAAAAGAAATAACAATGTTCAGAGCAGAAACAAATAAAACAGAAACAAAAATTAAAAAAATACACAGGATCAATGAAACAAAGTTGATTCTTTGAAAAGATAAAATCAATATACTAGTAGTCAGATTAACCAGAAAAAGAGAAAGAACTCAGATAAGCTCAATCAGAAATGAAAAAGGAGACATTACAACTGATATCATAGAAATACAAAATAGGAAAAGAATAAATTCCTGGAAACAGAGGAAACAATTTCCCCAGCATGAATAATGAAAACATAGAAATCATGAACAGGGAAAATCGAGCAATGAGGTTACAGCAGAATAAAAAAATCTCTCAACAACAACAACAACAACAAAAAGCCCTGGACCAGATGGATTCAGTGCTGAATTCTACCAGATCTTTAAGAACTGATACCTACCCTACAGAAAATATTCCATAACATTGAGAAGAAGGGGATGAATCCTCTATAAACTCTGTCTATGAAGGCAGCATCATCTTGATGCCAAAGTGAGGAAAGGACACAACAAAAAAGAAAACTTATGAATCCCTTATGAATATAGATGCAAAATCTTAAACAAAATATTAGCAAACTGAATTTAACAACATGTCAAAAATATAATTCACTGTGACCAAGACTTCATCCTACGGCTGCGAGGATGGTTTAACATGTGTAAAACAATAAATGTGATTTACCACATAAACAGAAACAAAAGCAAAGACCATGTGATCATCTTAATAGACACAGAAAAGCCATCTGATAAAATCTCCCACCCTTTCATTATAAAAATCCTCAACAAATGGTATAGAAAGAATATACTTCAAAAATATAAAAGCTACATATGACAAACCTATAGACAACATCATACCAAATGTGGAAAAGTTGAAAGCATTACCCCTAAAAACTGTCACCATTCCCATTCACCATACCATTGAAAGTCCCAGCTAAAGCAATCAGGCAAGAGAAAGAAACAAGGGACATCCAAATCAGGACAGAGGAGGTCAAAATGTCCTTGTTTGCTAATGATATGATCTTATATCTAGAAAACCCTCAAGATTCCCAAAAGACTACTAGAATTTATAAAGTAGTTTGGCAAAGTCTCAGGTTAGAAAATCCATGTATAGGCAGCATCTGTAGCTCAGGGGGCAGGGTGCCAGCCACATACACTGAGGTTGGCAGGTTGGAACCCAGCCTGGGCCAGCTGAACAACAATTACAACTGCAACAAAAAATAGTCAGGCATTGTGGTAGGCACATATAGTTCCAGCTACTTGGGAGGCTGAGACAAGAGAATTGCTTAAGCCCAAGAGTTTGAGGTTGCTGTGAGCTGTGACGCCACAGCATTCTACCAAAGGTGACATAGTGAGACTCTGTCAAAAAAGAAAGAGAAAAGAAAAAAAGAAAATCCATGTACACAAATCAGTAGCATTTCTGTACACTCATAACAGTCAAGTTGAGAGTCAAATCAAGTATTCAATACCATTCGCAATGGCTACAAAGAAAATGAAATACCTAGGAATATACTTAATCGAGGAGGTAAAAGATCTCTACAAAGGTAACTACAAAACACTGATAAAAGAAGTCATGGAGGACACAAACAAATGGGAAAAAATCTCTTGTTCATGGATTAGCAAAATAAACATCATTAAAATGTCCACACTGCCCAAAGTGATTTACAGATTATCAAAATACCAATGTTATATTTCACAGATCCTGAAAAAATAATTCTAAACTTTATTTGTAGCCCCCAAAAGCCTGAATATCCAAAGCAATCTTAAGCAAAAAGAACAAATCTGGAGGCATCAATTATTTGACTTCAGATTATACTACAAGGCTATGGTAAACCAAACAGCATTGTACTGGTATAAAGTAGAGGCATAGTCGTACAGAACAGAATAGAAAATGCAGAAATAAAACTGTAGGGCTACAAGCAATTGAGCTCAACAAAGCAGACAACATACAATGCGGAAAGGAAGCCTTATTCAATAAATGGTTTCTGGGGAAATTGTTTCATAGGTAAAGAAGTATGAAACAGGACCCTCTTACCATAAACAAAAAATAATTCAAGATGTATAAAAGACTTAAATGTAAGGCATGAAACCATAAAAATTCTAGAAGAAAACATATGAAAAACTTCTCTATGTAGCAGCCTAGGCAAAGAATTTATGATGAAGATCCCCAAGGCAAATGCAGCAACAAAAAAAATAATAATAAATTAATGGGACTTAATTAAATTAGAAAGCTTTTGCACAGCAAAGGAAATAGTCAACATAGTGAATAGACAACTTACAGAATAGTAGAAAATATATATCTGACAAAGGACTAATATCCAAAATCTACAAAGAACTAAAAAAAAAATCAGTAAGAAAAAAAAAGTGGTGAAAAGACATGAACAGATGTTTTTCAAAAGAAGATAGACAAATAGCCAAACAAATATATAAAAAAAATTCAACATCACTAATCATCAGGGAAATGACAATTAAAACTATGGTAAAATACTACTTTTCCCCTATCAGAATTGCCATTATTAAAATATCAAAAAACAATAGATGCTGACATAGATACAGAGATAAATGAACGTTCATACACTATTAGTGGTGTACAAATTAGCCCAACCTCTATGGAAAACAGGATGGAGATTCCTCTAAGAAATCCAGTAATCCCACTTCTGGGTATCTATCCAAAGGAAAAGAAATCATTAAAGACACCTGCACTTTAATAGTTATCACAGCATAATTCACAGTTGCAAAGATGTGGAACCAATCTAAATGCCTATCAATTCATAAGTAGATAGAGAACATGTGGAATATATGTATATACCATGAGGTACTACTCGGCCATAAAAAGGAATGAAATAATGTCATTCACAGAAACTTGTATAGAACTGGAGACCATGATGGTAAGTGTCTCATGAATGGAAAACCAAACACCATGTGATCTCACTAATAAGTGGTAGCCAAACAATGGTTACACATGAGCACAAACAGACATACAGGACATTGGAAACCAAAAAGAGAGAGAATGGGAGGGGAGCTGAGGATACAAATTTACCAAATGGGTACCATGAACACGATTCTAGTGATGGGCACACAAAAGCCCTGATGTAAGCATTATACAAAGTATCCATATAACACAAACATTTGTACCCTCTTAATATTTTTAAATTAAAACAAAATAATGTTAAAAGGTGTTGAGGTCAATGGAAGAAAAGGTAAGTCACAGAAAGAGCATTTGGGAATACTGGACGAGGGGTGAAACAATTTTAAGTGAAGTTGTCATATTTGTCCTCATAGTCTTCCCACATTAATCTCTCTTTTGTTATTGCAGGGAACAAGGATGGCATTGATGACAAAAGAACGACTCTACTCAAAGTCAACTGACAATTATCAACTAAGAACATTAAATTTAGGGAGGATTTGCTTCTTCTCTTTTGTTCAGCAATCTCTCGTATTCCTGATAACCTTCTTCGAGTGTTTAGAGCTCTCTGTTTAGATCCAGTCCAACCTTTCAAATAATTTTCCTATGTACAACCTCACCTGAAATTTCTCTTTGCTGTAATCCCATTTGCCTTTCATATTTCAGTGATTCCTGAGAGCTTTCCTTTGTTGTCTTGGTACACAGTTGTGTTTAAAACTACTTTTTATTTCATAGATATGCTTAAAACTCAAAAGTACAGAGACTGAAAAGCAGCCAGAATTAATCATTAACACTTTGACCTTTTCATTCCAGACTATCTTCTCCTGTCCCCCTACACTGCTCATTTCTCCCTGAGAAAATCATTCTATTGTTTTTGTATAAATAATACACAATTTAAAAAGAGGAGTACCTCAATTTCAAAAAAGAATGAGGAAATATCTACATATTGCTAAAATTTCCATGATATATTAACAAAATAAAAAGGGCAAGACATACATACTATCTACCTTTTGTGTAAGAAAGGAGATGGGATACACTTGGATCATCAGCTTATTTTCAAAAATAAGTAATAGAAAAATAAAAGCACCATCTACAAAAATAAGGAGAGTAAAATAAGAAGGCTGGAGGACAAGAGGGTAATATAGACCTCTCAAACTTTATGGTTTTGCTCTGGAAGCCAAAAAATATTTTACATAATTTTAAAACAAAATTAAATCAAAAGAAGAAAATCAATGCCTAAAAATGAAAGACAAATTGAAATAAATTAACCTAACTATATATCAAATTGACGGCATAACCACACAAAGAACTGTGTTTTAAGTAACAACAATTTGATTAAATACCCTAAGGACAAAAAAATACCCACAAAGAAGTCTTAAACTATATTAGGTGGAAATTTTCCTATTTATATATACATATATATACACACATATTCACATACACACATGTACGTATTTGTTAGGATACAGACAATAAGTAATTATGTTCGTGACATTAGAAACCAAGATTTCAAAGTGAGAGAAAAGAGAGGCAGATATGAAATAAGAAAAAACCCTTTTGGCTCAGTACCTGTTTCTCAGGAGTTAGGGCACCAGCCACATACACTGGGGCTGTCAGGTTTGAACCCAGCCCAGGCCTGCTAAACAACAATGACAACTACAACAACAAAAATAACCAGGCGTTGTGGTGGGCACCTGTAATCCCAGCTGCTTGGGAGGCTGAGGCAAAAGAATTGCTTAGTCCCAAGAGTTTGAGGTTGCTGTGACCTATGACATCAAAGCACTCTACCCAGAGCAACATAGTGAGACTCTGTCTCAAAAAGAAAAAACAACCCTTTAATATTTTCAAAAAATTTTAATTGACATAATAATCATACATATTTATGGGGTACATAGTGATGCTGTGATACATATATGTGTAATGATCACCCCATCGGATTGGGGTGATCAGCATGTCCATCATTTAAAATGTTTATTATTTCTTTGTTTTGAAAACATTAGATATTTTCCTTCTAGCTATCTGACACTGCTGGCACTGCATATACTGTGTATTATTGTTAATTATAGTCATTCTACAGTGTTATATAAACCTAGAGCTTATTCTTCCTATCTCGCTTTAATTTTGTGTCCTTTAACAAATCTCTCCCGACCCTCCTAGCCTTCTCAGCCTCTAGAATCCTTTATTCTTCTCTTTACCTCTATGAGAGCAACTTTTTTTAGCTTCTGCATATGGACTGAGAACATGCAGTGTTCAACTTTCTGTTCCTGGTTTATGTCACTTAACACAATATCCTCCAGTTCTACCCATTTTGCCACGAATGACTGGACAGCATTCTTTTTATGGCTGAATAGTATTCATATATATATATATCTGTCAACATTTAGGTTGATTCCATACCTTGGCTTTTGTGAACAGTGCTGCAATGAAGATGGAGGTGCTGATGCCTCTTTGATATATTGATTTCCTTTCCTTTGGATAAATGCCCAGTAGTAGGATTATAGGATAGTTCCATGTGTGGGTTTTTGAGGAAACTCTATGGTGGCTGTATTACATGTTTATATTCCCATCCATAGTGTATAAAAGTTTCTTTTTTTTGCATCCTCACCACCATTTGTTATTTTTGGTCTTTTTAATAACAGCCATCCTATCTGAAAAATGCTTAATCATTAATTTACGTGAGAAACATCAGTATGGACTCTGGATTTATTTTTATCTTTGTTTATTTTTATCTTTCTAAAAATTCAAACTTCCTAATCTGTTCACTAAGTCTTATGAATAATGATAATAAATAATATTTCAAGTGCTCAGATTGTATTCTATAAAACCACTTTTCAATAAAAGAAATCAAATTGCTTAAGGAAAATGGGTGATTTGAGTTATGGAGCAAGAAATACATAAGATAAGCCTGGGATATCTTGTTATATTGGGAAAAAATGCATCAGTTTCTACAGAATTATGGCAAAAGGATATAGCACTAGCCCCCAACAGGATAATTTGAGTATCAGAAAGAATAGCTACTATAATGCCCTGAAACATATGGCATGAGTAAGCACTCAATAAATGCTTATTGAATTAATTCAGCATTGCAGGTAGTAATAGAATATTGTTTAGAGTGTGGTCCGCCACATAGGGCTTCTTCATGAAGGCCTATGGTATAAATTTCTCTTTCTCTCAAATACAGAGGAATACAAATACATGTTATGTCATGAATAATATTATGACTCTCTCTGTTTTGGCTACTAGAAAACTTAGAATAAAATTTGTGACTCATTGATACCAACTGTACAGTTTAGGCATCTCTGGCTCATTTTGTTGTCCTACAACTATTTTTCTCTTTTCTTGATTTCCTTACCTCTGTGTCTTCATCCAACTATATGTTTTAAATTAAAAGTTAACCTAAAGTTAAAACTCATTTTATAAGTGGGGAAACATGTTTTTGATTAAATTAAATTAAATTAAATTAAAGGATGATTTTACCCTATGTGAGGAAATAGATACATTATTTGAAGTACTTCAGTCTCAGATTACCCGCTCAGAGAGATAAGACAGACCAACATGTGAATTCATGCAAAATGCATACATGCAAACCAACAATAGGGACAGCATCATACTAGATGTTCACGTAGTTTCCTTCTGACATCAATATTGCTGAAGAACTAGCTCTTCATTTGCTATCTTAGTGTCAGGAATAGATACCTGGATACTTATAAATGGCAGGAAATGGAAATGCAAAATGCATTTTCTTCCTTTTCTTCTTTTTTAGAGATAGAGTCTTACTCTGTCACCCAAGGTAGAGTACCACAGGGTCTTTATAGCTCAACCTGAAACACTTAGGCTTAAGTGATCCTCTTGCCTCAGCCTCCCTAGGAGCTGGGACTATAGGTGTGCACCACCATGCCTAGCTAGTTTTTTTTTTCTATTTTTTAGTAGAGATGGGGTCTTGCTCTTGTTTAGGTTGGTCTCGAATTTCTCAGGTCAAGCAATCCACTTGTCTCAACCTCGTGGAGTGCTAGGATTACAGGTGTGAACACTCAGCCATAAATTGCACTTTCAAATCCTTTTAATGCATTGCAATTGTTCTGGTAGCAAATCTACAAATATCTTGAATATGGGTCATCTATAACTAATAGTAAAATTCATTTCTATTTTCTGAGCATACCCTGCGCCTTGTGGTGGCAGCAAGCTGGTGTAACCAGGATAGAGGGGATTAAACTTCCCCCAGGCCACCTGCCACACAGATCTTCAACACAGAAGATAGCTCACAATTATAAATACTTGCTAAGCAGGCATGAGCGTGAGATTAAGGTGGGAAGGTGATGTATGTATAAGAAAGCAGATGAAAAGTCACAAAATGTTGGAGCTGAAAACAACCTTAGAAATCATTTCATAAGTGAGGAAACTGAGCTCCACAGAGGTTAAGTGAGAGGCTCAGGATCACATAGCGAATATAGGAACAGTCTCGGTCTTCTGAGTTTGGTGCTCTTTGTATACTACTTTAAAGGACATTTAAAAGAAGAGTTATGGTTGACACATTTGCGAGAGTCAGCATAAAGGCCTGGACTTGGAGATGGAAAGACAGACTACAGAAGGGTAAAAGGTGGGAGTGGTAACCAGAGGAAGACAAATTTGATCTGAAAATACAGAGTGGGTCTGGGACAAGTGGAGGCAATTAAAGTAGGCAGAGTCATAGAGGTAATAATTCTAGAACTGTGGTTAGATGTTTGTAAAGCAGACCCAAGAGAGAAAAGGCACACAGTGGAAGGGGAAAGATGAAAGAATATTCTCTTAGACGTATAGTAGAGCTGGATCTTGAATGTTTTCTCCCAAGCAGTAAAGTAGACTGAATTAATCTACTTGTCCAAAACTCTTGAAAACATCTTGAATATTTTCTCCCCATTCAGTAAAGTAGACTGAATTAATCTACTTGTCCAAAACTCAGACTTGCCTTATGAAAGAGGGAAAAATGATAGAAGTTCCCCTTTAAAGCCTGTGAAGTGCCTCTCATTAAATTTTCTACATACTGATTCGAGGGTGGAGCAAGATGGCGGACGAGTAACAGCTTCCTTGTGGCTGGGCACAGTGAGACTGGGGAGAGAGGACTTCAGGCATCTCTGCCAGGCAGGATCTGCCCAGAAACTTCCCTTTGGGGACACAGGGAGACAGCGTGAGGCTTCTGGACACCCTGA
>CAUYON010078821.1:0-12253 GCA_963573935.1 Arctocebus calabarensis
AAAAAAAAAAAAAGAAAAAGAGATAGGCCAGGCTAAGTGACAGTGTTTGATAAGGTAAGTGTATTATATGCATTTTTTGCCTAATATTTTCAACTCATAGCAGGTTTAGTGAGACAGAATCATATAAGTAGCATCTGTATAGGGATTGAGAGTCTGCCACTTTCTAGCTTCAACAAGTTCTACTCTGTACTTGAGTTACCTCATCTGTGGGATTGGCATCATAATGTTTTGTGTGAGATTAGACCAGTTCCTATGTGTACAAACTCTGAGATTAATGTCTGACACATAGGTGATCAACGAGTTTGAGCTGCCACTCACTACAGAGAATTATCCAGTCTGAAATGTCAGTAGTACCAAGGTTGAGAAGCACAGCCATAGAGGTATTGTCCGCTGGCTACTTTTGGAAATGTGATGGCGCTGGTGATGATAAGCCGCGGGGAGGCGGAGTCCCTGGGGCTGCTGGGATGGTCCCGGGTGGGGACTGGCACGCCACTGCCACCCGCTCAGGAGTCTGTATTTCCAGAGGCATTAACAAGGTTAGTTGCCAAGTCCAGTGGGTGCTTGACCCTCACTTGTCCTAGAAACTTTGGGATTCTAGGGTTTCCAATCTCTTTACTAAGTCAGGTTTAATGATTCAATGGGCCTCCTCAGAGGGGCTTTTCAGAGATTTTCTAAAAATTTCTTTTCCAAATTGGGCCCACTATTCACCCAAACTCATTAAGTTAATTGATTTTAATCAAACTTTTCTGGCCCCCAACTCACATATTTTTCAATTCTGTAAGGGCAGGGCAAGAATTTAATCTGATCCTTCTCCTCGTTCCCCCTCTGTGACCCTAAACAAAAGCCCTTTTAAAGATAAAGCCAAGTCAAAATTGGCATAGACAAGTTGAGCATAAAGTTTACAATGCAGTTTCGCTGACGAAAACAAAGATAAATTCTGAGGACCTATATTTAGTAATATTTTCTAAACCTTTAGCTTTTATCCATTTGAAGACTTTTAGAATTATTTAGAAGTTGCTAAAGCAAGTCAGTTTGGGGGGCCCTCGGAACACGGCAACTAAATGGCTGTTCTCTGTGGCTTCGTGTCTCAACAACAAAGGGAGAAAAAGAGCAGAGGTCACTCCGCCTGGCTGGTTCTAAATGATCGCCTTTTCAGATGCTTTTGGTGTGGGAACAAAATCAGCCATAACCTTCAGGGTTTTAAATGTCATTTTAATGTATTTAGGAGCCCCAAAAGCAGCGGAACCTAGAGAAATAATAAATAACATTTAGATGACTTTGGTTAACAATTAAATTTTAATGTGGATTTAATGCAACACCCTGTTTGGGGCCCCCTTCTGGGTTTGAATCCCAGAGATTGAGCTGATGTTTAGCAACCATTTCTTAACCGAGAAAAGTCCTCCCCTTCTCCCGGCCCGTACCCATTTGAGCTTCGCTGGGTCTTTTGAACGGAAGCCTTTCTCAGTTTTTACTTGGTTCAGTGAACAAGGTTACTATTTAAAAACTGTGGCTGCAGAGTTCAATGTCTCATCACCCTTTGCTTTTCTCCTGAGTACCTAAGCTGCGTGAGAGATAATACTTAGCATGATGAAACAGCCCCTTTGCTGATTATTGGGTCTTTGCCTGGCTGAGGGACTCAAGCAAGAAGAGGGGGCCATGCAGATATGTCACAGTATGTTCAAGAAAAAAGGATTTCAGGATGGACGACACTAAACTGGACGGTAAGTTGTGGGGCTCAAGATGGGTTTTAATAAGGAAATGCAGGAGACAGGCAATCTTTAAATCCGTTTGACAAACTTAATAACAAGTAGAAGTACAGAGTAGGAAGCCGTTTAATAGATCTTGTTTTTAAAAAAATTATTTATTTTCATGTTCTTAGAAACAGGAGTGGGAATTTTAATTAAATAAAATGATCTTTTTATACAAATAGTAGATTTCTATTTCTGTCTTCATGTCCTGGAGCCGTACGTTAGCTTCTGTGAAAATTAAAGGCAAACCGTCAGCAGACTCTGTTGTCTGTGCTCCCACTTTTTAGGGGCAAAATGAAAAACCTCACAACTCTTAGGGTCTCCTTAAAGCAGTGGTTCTCAACCTCCCTAAGGCTGCAGTGTATTTACATTGTTAAAAAGGGGTTGCAACTCACAGGTTGGGAACCACTGCCTTAAAGAAACTGCGAGATCAGACAGTAGCAAACTGTACATACGCAGTCATGCTGTTGTACACAGAAAATTTTGGTCTATAACGTATTGATGATTTCTAAGCTCTACTAGTATTTATATGTGGATCCAATCAGGAGGATTTTTGAAGAGTAATGGCTGTTTTGTTTAGAAGGGCATGTTTGGGGAGCGCGGCTTGCTTATTGAAAAAGAAGGTCATACTTGCCAACTTTTTCTTGGTGTTTGTTAGTTTTGTTGTTTATCAGAAACATGGCATGCATTTTCCACATGTGTCTTTCCTTACCAGAATGCTTTCCTTTTCATGCTGTGTAAATAGTAAATCACATACGGGCTTTACAGGGAAAACTACAGGCATTAAAATCTCATGTACCACATTTTGGAGAGCTATTTTTATTACCTTATTTTCTTTCGTTCAAATTTCTTAGTGTTTTATTGTTGAATTTAATTTTTGAGAATAGTAAAGATGCTTTGTTCCCTAAATGATTTGCCTTTTAAAAACTTAAGGTTGATTTTCATAGATAATATTTGTACTTTTTAAATTATAAAAGTATAGGTGATCTAGGAAAAATAATGAGTCATATGTAGTTGCTCAGTATCCAGCAGCCATTAAGAGAGTAAGATTATCATGTGAATTAGTGGTTTGCTTTCAGTACTTATTGATCATAAAATACAGAGTAAAAGCATGTATCAGAAGTATCTTTGGGGTCAGATATGGGTTTGCCTTTTAGCCTGACATTTACTAGTACTGTGACCTCAAATAGGTTATTTATACTCTGTCAGTATCATCATACAATGAAATCTCAAATTTTCAGAGTTGCATATTTAATAAAGAAGAGTAAAATGCCTCACCTAATATTTGTTTAGTTAACTGACTTTCAAATTCTTTTTGTCCTTAATGAGTCTGTTTTATGGACACATATCTTTCTGTGCAAAAAGCATGCTTACCTATAGAGTTCAGGTATTTGGATAAAATATAGTGGATGGGTAAGTACTGAGTCTCTGCATTATTTAAATATGTAAACCGGGATTGCTTGCATTAGATGATATGCAGGTTACTCGGTAAGGAAATTAGGTAAGTGTCCAATAGACTAAAATTAGGGGGGGTTAATCTAGATAACTGGTCAAAAATCCTAGATAGGAGGTTTTAAAAACACTAAATTTTTATATGATACTTAATGTTGGTCCCACTTCTGAAATTTCCTGCAAAGTAGAAAACATAGAAACCTCGTGTTTCCATAAATTCAACTTTCAGTGTCAAAACTAATTTTATTTGGAGTGGAGGTAAAGGGGTGTTGTCCCCTATATACTTGGAGTTGTGGATATACTTTTAATCTGTATTATACAAGGCAGCCCTGCTGCTCCTTCGTGGGAGTCCCTACAGCTGTGGGAGCAGAACCTGTTTTGACCATCAAGCTGCTCTGAAGTGATTGATGGGTAGTAAGGTAGTCCTTACTTATGACTTGTCTCCTCTAGACAGAAGCTGCTCCCTCTTGTATTTGGCTTGCCCTTAGCATTTATCCCTACTTGCTGGTTTAATCTTTATTTTCTTCCCCACACTAGAATGCTTCATGAGGGCAGGGAATCTTGTCTGTTTTGTTTGCGGCTATATCCTAACCACCTGGAAGAGTGCCTGGCAACCAGTAGGTACCTAATCAACTTAGTGAATTTATGAACCCATTCCTAATTTTCAGTAGACAGTGAAGTAGAGGAGACAACTCTACTGTCTTCATAAGAAGACAAAACAAAGTGACCATATATGTATACAATTTTATATAAAATCAAATGTCTCACTTCAGTAGAACATGCTAATTATTTCTGTATAGTTGTCCCTACTTATCTGCTGTCTGCAGGTTCTAATACCTCAATGGATGGTTGAAATTGCACATAATAGCGAGCTCTCTATCTTTTCCCATACATGTGTACCTATGACAAAGTTTAATTTATAAATTAGATATAAGGGCGGTGCCTGTGGCTCAAAGGAGTAAGGCGCTGGCTCCATACGCTAGAGGTGGTGGGTTCAAACCCAGCCCTGGCCAAAAACTACAACAACAATAACAAAAAAAGAGTGATACCCCATCTCTATAAATTAGGTACAGTAAGAGATTAGCAATGATAACAATAAAATAGAACAATTACACTATACTGTAATAAAAAATATGTCATTAGTTCTGTCTCAAACTATCATGCTGTATTATACTTAAATATTTTCAGACCAAGGTTGATGGCAGGTAACTGAAACCTTAGAGAGCAAAAATTTGGATAAAGGGGGAACTACTATAGTTGACAGATCACAACTGGTCTGTTCCAACTTTTGGAAGAAGAAAAAGTCAGCAGGAAATATTAATATCTTCTGTTATAGATGATTAACAATGTTCCAAGCAGAAGAGAGAAACCAGAAAGTTTACTTCCTTGGAGTACTCCAGAAAGATAATTTCATGGTAAAATACCAAGTCTCAGGCTGAATAACATGCCCTCTCTTCTAAGTCCTGGGAAGAGGGGGTCCACCCTCTGTTAGGCCACCTCAGGAGGGGAAGCTCCTTCCAAAAGCTTAATGAAAATCACCCAGCCTGACCAGCTGAAGCTCCTGTAGTAGGAATTTTATGGTTGGCTTATTTTTTAGAAGCTAAAAATCTTGTTAAACAGGCTGAGCGTGGTCGCTCATGCCTGTAATCCTAGCATTAAATATGCCAAAGCAAGAGGACCCTTTGATCTCAGGAGTTTAAGACCAGCCTGAACAAGAGTGAGTCTCCACCTCTACTAAAAAATAGAAAACTCAGTGAACGCCTATAGTCCCAGCTACTGGGGAGGCTGAAGCAGGAGGATTGCCTTCTGAGGCAGGAATTTGAGGTTGCTGTAAGCTAGGCTGATGCCACAGCCATCTAGCCCAGGTGAAAGAGAGAGACTGTCTCTAGAAAAAAATAATCTTTTAAACAAGGCATGCAAACACTAGCCCTTCTCAAACTTTCATTGACTGTATGTGTTTGTCAGGAAGACAGAATATTGTACTTGAGAGTCAAAAACTAGATTTCAAAACTCAGCTCCAGCATTTAGTATTTTTGTGACCACAGGCAAATCCCATTTAACCTCTCTAAGCCCCAGTCTCCTCTATAAAATGGCAATAGTAATACTGCGTTTATCAACTTAAGATAATCAAGTGAGGTTATACACAAGAAAGGGATTTATGACTCACATAGCAAATTATACAGTTACTTGACTATAAACTAAGTAACAGTGCAAGCCGTTTCTTTACTAATAAGAATTTTAAAGCCTTGATTTTTTTTATCCTGTGTTTGTCAAAATGTCATTAGTTAAGGAAACACATGCCAAAAAGGTAAAAAAGGCTAAGGTATATTTTTAATTTAAAAGAAAGGGAAAAAAGAAAATATTGCGTAGTGGTTAAGATAATAGGTTTTAAAGAAAAATTGATAGGAATTTTATTCACAATTTAGCCACTTATGTTGGGCAAATTAGCTAACTCTTTAAGCTTCAGCTTCCATTGTTATAGTGGGGAGAGTATTACCTAAGTGCTGTTATTGGGAGGAATAAATTGAATAAGGCAGGATTTGTAAAGCATTTAGTACATTCTGCAACATAGTAGATAATCAAGTGACCATTGTACTTATGGCATTTTAATTCTTTATAAATAATCACTACTTACATGATATGCCTGCTAAATGATATGGGACCAGTTTGGTGTGATGGCTCACGCCTATAATCCCAGCACTTTGGGAGGCTGTGATGGGAGGTCTGAGGCCGGGAGTTTAAGATCAGCTTGGGCAACATAGTGAGACCCCATCCCTACAGAAAAAGAAAAGTTAAGCAGATGTGATGGCATGCCTGTAGTCCTAGCTACTCTGGAGAAGGCTGAGGCAGGAGGATCGATTGAGCCCAGAAATGTGAGGTTACAGTGGAGCCATGATTGTGCCACTGGGCACAAAAAAAAAAAAAGGAAAGAAAAAAATTAAATGATATGGGACCAACCTGCTAAAATCTATTATTACTGTATATAAAAATCTGGTAGAAATTTCCTCAGAGAAAATGATTCTCAGATTTTCAATAATGTTTGCTTTGCTGAGCCTGGTGATATTTAGATTAGGTGGTCTTTGAAGCAAACATCAGTTACATTAAAGCTTTTAAATACCATCATTTACTCACCGGACTCCTGAGATTTTAAAGAATGTCTGGTTAAATGGAGTTCAATTTAATGGCCATAACAAACTCACAGGTATTCACAAGCAAAAAGCACTTGCCACTCGCAAGGGCCTATCAGGTACAGAAGTTGATTCTTTCCTAGGAAATGAATGTTGCACATCAGTCTTTTAGGGCTAGGCTGTCCAGCCAAAGACTTGCCAAAGTTTAATCATAAAAATCTGCCACACATCCTCTACAGATGAGCTAGAATGAAAGAACAGGGAGACACTTAAATCAACAAGGAGGGTATCAAAGCAGTAATACAGGTACTGTCACAACCTAAAGATCCTGTAGTTCTGAGGTTTCCCAAATAATATATTAAAAGCCACCAATGCTTTCCCATAGTATTTCAGAGTCACTGCCAAGTGACTTATTCCCTGAAGTGAAATTTTAATACTGAATTGCAAGCATTGTTATACCATCATTTTTGTTTTGTTCTTTTTTTAAAGAGACAAGATCTTGCTAAGTTAACCAGGTTAGATTTAAACTCCAGGACTCAAGTTATCTTCCCACTACAGCCTCCTGAGTAGCTGGGACTATAGGCACGGTGCCTGGGTTGGTATACAGTCTGACGGTGTAATTTATTTTTGTTATCAGAGCCTCAAGGTGACATGAATAAATTTTAATTGAACAATAAATCTTTTGAAACTTAGGTTAAGTTTTTTAGTATGTGAGAATACAGGCATGAACAACTAGTATATGGCTACTTAGCATAAATAGGAATTTTTATACTCTTTAATCCCCAAGGCAATTTGTTCACCCTAACCTAAAATGTCTGATATTGATTAGAGAGGACCCTAAAAATGTGTGAATAAATTTCACTATATTTACACTTTCATGTATTGATCCATAGCTTTCTTCAAAATATCCAAAACATTTCTTTCTTTTCTTTTTTATTTATTTATTTTTTGAGACGGAGTCTTACTCTGTCACCCTTGGTAGAATGCTGTGGCCTCACAGTCCATTGCAACCTCCAACTCTTGGGCTTAAGCGATTCTCTTGCCTCAGCTTCTCAAGTAACTGGAACTATAAGCTCCCGCCACAACACCCAGCTATTTTTTGTTGCAGTTGCCACTGCTGTTTTAGCTGGCTGCAGTCAGGTTCAAGCCTGCCATCCTCCTTATATGGGACCGGCACCCTACCCACTAAGCCACAGGCGCCACCCTGCCTAAGCCTTCTGAGTAGCTGGAACTATAGGCGCCCTCCACAACACCTGGCTACTTCTAGGAATAAGGTCTTGCTCTTGCCCAGAGTGGCCAAAACAATTCTTAAAAGCACCAACAATTGCAATAAGAAGGTAACTTTTCTACAAGACCTGTTCCATTTTAAAAGATAATAATAGCATAATCCATTTCTGGATCATGATCTGTTATGTTTATATAAATATATTTTTAGTATCTTATCACAGAAACAGAATAAAATCACATTGCTTGACTAGCAAGTAAAGTAATAAAGTACCAAAGAAGGTAAAAGTTAATCTTTAACCTTTCCACTTACTCGATCTAATATTAACAATGGCAAAAGTTTTGTGTTTTTCTTTAACACAGCAGTTATAAAGTTCTGATTGAAAGATTAACATTTTCTGTAACATTTTATTAAGACTTCTTACTTTGGGCATCTGAATTTTGTATTTTACTTTTCTTATAAGTGAAATGCATAATTTTAATATGTAAGTCCTAAGTATGATGTTTTAGTTATGGTCGAGGCAAAATAAAACAAATGCATCATTCAAGAATTTTAGTTGGATTTAAATTAGGCATAGTTCTCAATTGTGTCAACTGGGTATAGAGTTTTAGACTTTCAATTTATTCTGTCACCATTAGCAATTGAATTGATTGGAGTCTTTTGGGGGGAATCTAAGAGTTACACATCCCTAGGAAGGTGAATTGGAAATGTGTTCTCATTCAGTCTATGGGAGGGCTATATTCTTCAGGAACTGTTAAGTAATTGTGCTAGAGGCTTAAAGCAGATAATTTTTTTTTTTTTAATCCTGAGGCACACCTTAGATTTTGCTTGCATGTGGTGTTTGTCACAGCAGTAACTAAGAAAAATAATTTACAGCTACCCACAAGGAATGAAAGAGTAAAGCCTCAGGATAGTGAATGAGGCTAACTTCTCCCTGTCACAGCCCAAGAAATTGTAAATTTGGTTGTATTGAGAGATAGGATATGACAGAGGACCATTCTTCCTAAAAGAAATCAGAAAATCCAGATGAAAAACTGCAAGTGCACTTGTTTCTTTTTGTTTTCTGTGATAGGTTAACTGTGTTTAGGTGAGAAATTAGGAAGATAAACATTTTTGTCATTTGAAATTGGTTTTCAGTGTTTTGGTAAACAATAGTTTTTTGGTATGCAAAGGGTGCCTATATACACACTTTGGGAACAAAGAAAAATTTGTATTAAAATTGCAATACTCAACTAATGTTTGACTTCTGCAATTTCAAGTGGTACAATATACAAGATAACAACATTATCAGTAAATATTGAATATTACAATTTTAATATAGGTTTTTCTTTTCTTAAAATGTGCATACATTTTTTGGTACCCTCTACATTTTTGAAATTATCAGCATGTGTGAGAGCATTACTTTGACAAAAACAGAAAAGAAACATCCCCCATACTATCTTCATCCTAATGTAGCTTTATCAATTTCTATGTATTCCTTTTCAGCATCAGTGTGCATATCAGTAATCAATTATTTTATTAAGAGTTTTATCATGAGCAATTATGCATGGTACTGCCTTATCTAAGTACTTTATTTCTACTGGTTATATAATAATCCATAGATGGAATATTCTCTGATTGATTATTGTTGCTTTTGATTTTTGATGGTTACTAGTGTGGCTTTAATAGACATCTTTAGGGGTAAGACTATCCATATTTTACACCGTTTCCTTAATATGACATCTCACAGGTAGGATTGTAGAGTTGACAATTTTAAACTTTTTAAGGACAATAGATAAGCAACATTCCTTTTTTAGAAAAGTTATGCCAGTGTATCAATATACTATAACTATTGTTTATTATGGTAAGAACACTTACTATGAAATCTCTCTTAATTATTAAAGTGTACAATATACTACCATTAACTATACACACAGTACTGTACAGCAGCACTCTAGAATGTATTCACCTTGTATAACTGAAAACTTTATACTCCCCAGTTCTTCCCCCCACCCCTCAGCCTATGGCATCCGCCACTTTATTCTCTGTCTTTGTGTGTTTGACTATGTTAGCTACATCATGTAACTGGTATCATGTACTATCTTATCCTTCCATGACTGGCTAATTTCACATAGCATAACGTCCTCCAGGTTCATCCATATGGCAGGATTATTTTTTAGAAAAGGCTGAATAGGCTCGGCGCCTATGGCTCAAGCAGCTAAGGCGCCATCCACATACACCTGAGCTGGCGGTTCGAATCCAGCCCGGGCCCGCCAAACAACAATGACGGCTGCAACCAAAAAATACCCGGGCATTGTGGTGGGCGCCTGTAGTCCCAGCTACTTGGGAGGCAGAAGCAGGAGACTCGCTTGCTTAAGCCCAGGAGTTGGAGGTTGCTGTGAGCTGTGATGCGATGGCACTCTACCCAGGGTGACAGCTAGAGGCTCAGTCTCTCTAAAAAAAAAAAGAAAAAGAAAAGGCTCGGCGCCTATGCCTCAATGGGCTAAGGCGCCAGCCATGTACACCTGAGCTGGCAGGTTCGAATCCAGCCCAGGCCCGCCAAGCAAAAGTGATGGCTGCAACCAAAAAATGGCTGGGCGTTGTGGCAGGCGCCTGTAGTCCCAGCTATTTGGGAGGTGGAGGCAGGAGACTCGCTTGAGTCCAGGAATTGGAGGTTGCTATGAGCTGTGATGCTACAGCACTCTATCCAGGGTGACAGCTTGAGGCTCTGTCTCAAAAAAAAAAGAAAAGAAAAGTAAAGAAAATGCTGAATAATATTCTATTGTTTACACATCCACCTTTTCTTTACTCATCCATAGGTTGACATTTAAATTGTTTCCACATGTTGGTTGTTGTGAATAATGCTGCAGTGAATATATAGGAGTGCAAATATCTCCTTGATGTCCTGATCTCAGTTCTCTTGGATAAATACCCTGAAGTGGGATTGCTGGATTATAATAAAGTATTGTGCTTCTATTTTTAATGTTTTGAGGGACCTCCATACTGTTATCTATAGAGGTTGCACCATTTTACATTCCCACCAATAGTGTCCATTGGAACCAGTTTCTCCATATCCTTACCAAAACTTGCTATCTTTGGGGTTGTGTTGGGTTTTTTTTCATAATTGCTTTCCTAATAGATGTGAAATGATATCTCATGTTTTAATTTGCATTTCTCTGATGATGAGTGGTTTTGAGCATTTTTTCATGTTCCTGTTGGCCATTTGTATGTTGTTTTGGGGGAAATGTCCGTTTGATTCTTTTGTCTATTTTGTAAATGGATTATTTGTGCGTTTGGATTTTTTTTGTTGCTATTGAGTTGTAGGAGTTCTTATCTATAGTAGAACCTGCGTATTCCACCAACTGCCTCCATCAGCCACCTTTTTAAGTTGACCTAATTTTCGTAGATGGGACATGTGCTGCATGTCCAGGTCAGTACAGCAGGCCTAGTTCCTCATGTTGACCAGCTCCATTGGTTGACCAGTTTGTTACAGTCCCTTGGATGGTCAACTTATAGAAGTTCTACAGTATTTGTATATTAACCCCTTTTCAGATACCTAGTTTGCAAATATTTTCTCCCATTTTATAGGTTGCCTTTTTGCTCTGTTGATTGTGTCCTTTACTGTGCAAAAGACTTTAAATTTAATGTCATATCTGTCTGTGCTTTGCTTTTATTGCATCTGCCTTTGATGTCATGTTTAAGAAGTCATTGCCAAAACCAGTGACATGAAGCTTTCCCTCTATGTTTTCTTTTAGGAGTTTTATACTTCCCGATTTTTTTTTTTTTTTTTTTTTTGAGACAGAGCCTCAAGCTGTCACCCTGGATAGAGTTCGGTGGCATCACAGCTCACAGCAATCTCCAATTCCTGGGCTCAAGCGAGTCTCCTGCCTCTGCCTCCCAAGTAGCTGGGACTACAGGCACCCACCACAAGGCCCAGCCATTTTTTGGTTGCAGCCGTCATTGTTGTGGCAGGTCCAGGCTGGATTCGAACCTGCCAGCTTAGGTGTACGTGGCTGGCTCCTTAGCCTGTTGAGCCACAGGCGCTGAGCCATACTTGCCGATTTTAAGTATTTAATCCATTTTAAGATAATTTTTGTGCATGGGTCTAATTTTATTCTTTTACATGTGGATATCCGGTTTTCCCAGCATCTTTTCTTGAAGACTCCTTTTCCTATTGTGTTTGTTTTTTTTTAGACATCATTGCTGAAGATCGTTGACCATATATTTTGGGCTTATTTGTGGGCTTTGTTTTGTTCCATGTGTCTTTATTCCATTACCATACTGTTTTGATTAGTATGGTTTTGTTATATATACATGTGGGGGTGTTTTTTGTTGTTGTTTTTCTTTTTTAAAGAGATGGGGTCTTGCTATGTTGTCTAGGCTGGCTTTCAACTCCTGAGCTCAAGCAGTCCTCTTGCCTTAGCTTACCAAGTATATACCATATTTTTGAAATTAGTAAGTATGGCTCGGCGCCTGTGGCTCAACGGGCTAAGGCGCCAGCCATGTACACCTGAGCTGGCGGGTTCGAATCCATCCCCAGGGCCCGCCAAACAACAATGACGGCTGCAACCAAAAAATGGCCGGGCGTTGTGGCGGGCGCCTGTAGTCCCAGCTACTTGGGAGGCGGAGGCAAGAGACTCGCTTGAGCCCAGAAATTGGAGGTTGCTGTGAGCTGTGATGCCATGGCACTCTACCCAGGGTGACAGCCTGAGGCTCTGTCT
>CAUYON010078825.1:0-11869 GCA_963573935.1 Arctocebus calabarensis
CATTACAACAAAGATATCTGTACCAGATTGTTTATTGCAGCCCAATTCATAATTGCTAAGTCATGGAAGAAGCCCAAGTGCCCATCGATCCACGAATGGATTAATAAATTGTGGTACATGTATACCATGGAATATTATGCATCCTTAAAGAAAGATAGTGACTTTTCCTCTTTCATACTTACATGGATGGAGCTGGAACACATCCTCCTAAGCAAAGTATCTCAAGAATGGAAGAAAAAGTATCCAATGTATACAGCCCTAATATGAAGCAAATTTATGTCTTTCATGTGAAGGCTACAACTCAGATGAGGGTTTTGAATATTCTCAGGAGAAAGAGACCATTTAAATGACAACTGATTAGTTATTAAATCTTGTTTCTAGGTCTTTGTCACAGTGTTTGGAGGGCATTCTCTCTCTTTTGTATGCCTCTGAGATAAGAAACAAAATGGCTGTGATAAATAGGCAAGGTTAGTTTGACGTGCTGGTAGTTGTTAGTGAGTTAAAATTTAAGTTATACTTTGTTTATGTATAAGACATTAACTCTATTTTAAAGAATCCTATTACACATGGTTAAAAAAAGAAGTCTTTGAAGCAACATACATCAGAAAATGAAAAGCACCTCATTCCCTCTAAAAGGGATGCGATTGTCTTTTATCCAGTATATGTCTGGAGCCTTGGCCAATCCGAGTGATATATACACAGGCCCTCTGATGATTGTCAGGTCTTGACATTGCTGTTAATGATCTGTTGACAAGAACACCTGGTGATGGCAATAGACGTGTTACTAGAGAAGGCCTGAAGACCTCACTGTGGTAGCACAGGACCGGCAGAAAGCAGAGACAGGGTGCCAGCTAGAGCCCCATTAACTGGCCTTGAGTAGGTTATAGGATCTACATTTTATGGACTCTACTTGGCACAGAATGAGTATGAAAGGGGTCTAGTTTCACTGTCTCCTTCATATCCATATATAAACATATTCCAAGGAGAAAATTTGATTATACCCTTTCTGCAATCCCATACCTGAATCTTTAAAAGCACAGAATATTTTGGACTTGCTGTTGATTGGATCATTTCTCATTGTGCCAAATAAATTTTGGCTCTCAAAACACTTGGAGAACATGTTTTGATGAGTCTGTGTAACATTCTGGGTGGGGTGGTTTCTAAAAGGCTCACTCTGAAACACAAAGCAGAGCTGTAAGACCAGTGATTAGTACTGATGCAACAACTTCAGAGTTACATTCAACAGTGCACAGTGTTAGGAGTGCTCTGAACCCCTGCTGGGTTGACACCTTCCACCATATGTTGACAGAAGAGACCTAAATAGTGTGTGTTATCCAAATAAACTTGGTTTCTGCAAAAGTTGTTTCATAATGAGACTTTATATATATTTTTGTTAAAGCCTTTTTAAAAATTATGAAGTATTTGCCACATATAAAATAATAAATATAGAGTATACATGAGAACAATAAAGTTCACACCCCCTTGTTTACCATCTAGTTTAAGAAAGAAAACTTTTCTAATCCCTTTGACACTCCCTATGAGTTGTTTCTCTCCCTCACTTCAGAGATAAACAACATCTTGACTTTTTTGTTATAATTCTCATCATTTTTCCTTACAGTTTTACTTTACGTAGAGATAGAGAGGGGTACGCACACATGCATGTGTTCCCTATGTGAATATACAGCAGAACGTGCGTAGCTGACCCCCTCCCTGCATTGACCTCTTTAACTTGACCTACTTTTCATAGACTGCATGTACACCACATGCACACATCAATACAGTAGACCTAATTCCTTATGTTGACCACCTCTTTATGTTGACCAGTTTGTTACAATCCCTTGGGTGGTCAACTTACAGAGCTTCTACTGAATTTTCTCTTTCCAAACTTATACCTTGATAATCTTTGAGTACGCATACATTCAAGTTTTGGAAAATACTTAAAAATTTCAAGTGACAGTTATGTGCCTGAACCATAAAGATGTATTTAAAAGGTAAAGGTTTAACATTGCTTGATCCATCAGGCAAAAAGAAAACCACTTTTAAATAAAGCGTCTTTCTTTTGCCTGAAAAGTCAGAAAGAAGACTGATTCCCTGGAGGAAAGGGTTTGGGAAACTAGGAACATGGCCTTTCCTCCACAGACCTCAGATATATATTATGGAGACCAACTTATACATGTGGAAATGGACAATATTAAGCAACTTGCCTAAAGGGAGTCACTGACTAGAGCTGGGAAATAATCTCCAGCTTGTGCTGTCAGGAGGCTGTGTGGACAGAAGTCAGGCTTTGCAGGCTGTTTTGTGAGTGTGACGTTAGTATAATGTTAGCAAATAATAAAGTAACGTCTGCTACAGACATGGCCAGTAAAACCAGTTTTGTTTTTTAAACACAAAATGACCTGGGAGAGAGAAGGTAAATCTGAGGAAGATGAGGCCTCTGATGACTAACATTTTTATCAGAGATGCACAGAAATGAATGCTCACTCTCTGCGTTACTCACAAAACATTCGCGCCATCACAATTATTCCTGCACAAAACCTCTCTGTTCCTTGACTTCCCATACCCTTGTTTTCTTTTTATCTGCCATGAACGAGCTCCATTAAAATGATGGTGAGAGTGAAGGTCTAAGCTTCCTGTGGGGGTAAGGTGTGTTGAAATAAACTCTGAAATAAAAAGTAAGCATGGCATCAGGAGAGAGGCTTCATGGGTATCCCCCATGTTTCTGTGAAAAAGAGTAAGCATGTTGCTTAGATCCTTGCTGGACTATTAAACTGCTCCCATTGGCTTTTCACAGTTTGGATGGAACTTGTAACAAAATCCTAACACTCATTATGAAAACACATATGGAAAATCCTTTTTCATTCAGAGCAGATGACCTACAAGCACTGTTTTAGCCACAAGAATGTGTCCCTGTGAACGTGACACCAGAGCCCCAGACTGAGGTGCTGCTTGAATGTGCCATGAGATTTTTATTTTGTTTCACATTCTTCACAAGACTCTTATTTTGAAGCTCTTGGGCAGGAGGTAAAGTGGGGACAGCACTGTATTCATAAAGATTGCAAAGATGTCAAGTTCCCACTGCTTGCCCTGTTTTGTCACTGACGTCTTATTTACTGCAAAACGTCTCCCGTGTATAGCAAACTTATTAATGCTTCCCAGGTTCTTATATTTGTGTACTTATCTGTATGTGTGCGTGTGTGTATATCTGGATACATGCGCATATATGTTTTTGTTTGGAAAGGCATACTTTCTAGATAATAAGATGAATAATTTGAATTTCATCAATTATTTACACATTTTGCTATAAGACTATGGTCAGATCATTTTAAAATCTTCTTTTCCAATCCAGAACCGTTTAGGAAAAAGGAATTAGGTGTAAAATCCAAGAATAAAGAACAGGAGTTAATTATATAAAAAGCAGTGTGCCAGGTTCTATTATCAGCAATTTGCTAGTCATAAGAAAGTTACCTTGGAAGCTTTGTCAGTTCTTCCAGCCCCCCTCCCCCATCCCCGATGTATTAGTGCACTAACACATGTAGCCTAAGAATTGATGTGACTATTGAAAATGCCTAATTTACAACTTAGGAGTAAGTTATATGGTAGCTGAGCCAAATTCAATATAGTGTTGTTGCCTGAATCTCAGACGATTGTTTTCTTGAGGAATGGAAGGCAGTAATAGGGGAATGAGCCCCATTCATTCATCTCTCAGTCATTCTTTTAATTCCTTTATCTAACACATTTTTATTGAATGCCTGTGCTGAGCTGGGCATTATCTTATGTGAAAGTTAGAGATGTTCCTCCTTTTGGAACCTATGTTTTTGTGAGGGAGACAGAACAGGAAACAATTACATAAACAAACAGAAGATGATTTTCACTAGGATGACTGTCATGAAGACATTGGAATGATGCAACTCTCTTGTGGAGGGAGTGTTAGGGCACCTTCTAAAGGAATGTTTGAGCAGGGTTCTGAATAGTTAAAGCAAATGGCTTCCAGTAGAGTTAGGGAGGGGAGAGGTGAGAATTCCAGGCATTGGAATTTAAAGTCTGGGGTAGGCCCAGCTACTTGGGAGGCTGAGACTGGAGAATTGTTTGAGCTCCGAAGTTCAGGACTAGTCTGGGCAACTCAAAGCCATTTCAAGTAGGCCATTGTCCTGATCTATGTTTGGAAAGATCACTCTGACTATTGTGTGCAGGAGGTATTGTTAAGGAACAGAAGGAGAAAGAAGAGTTCCAGATGAGAGTCGGTTGTGGCTTACATTAGCGTGATGCCTGAGAGATGGAGACAACCACAGATGGAATGGAGGTGGGTCTTGGAGGGATGTTAGGCAGATGGAAAAACCAGAATCTCAGAAGGCTTGTCCATCTTGGTGCCATTTATTGACAAGGACATGGTAGAAGGAGGTCCCCAGGGACTGGCTTCTGTGGGTTTAGCTACCTTGGTAAAATACTCAGGGTGAGTTTAAGGATTCAAGGGGGTGCAGGAATGTTTGTTGATCAGTTGATTAATAAACAGAGCACCCGAGAAAGCTAGTAGAGCTTCCAGAGAGGAGGAAGATATCCTGCCAAAGCTTGAAATCCTGGCGTCAGGATTCCGGCTTCAACTTCCTCCTCCATCTTATCTTTAAATCTCCCCCCCCCCCCAACAACTCCCAAGGGAGGCAGCGCCTGGGGCCAGAGAATTAAGGACAATTTGGAAATGTTTGTAGATGACTTCAAAAGTACAATTTCAGCAGAGCATTCTGGCCCACCCCTTCCAGGCCCCTCTGTGCCGGTCTGGTTAGCTCTAATCCATTCCTAGCTGCATTCCAGTGATCGTGATGCAAGGCACAGACTGGGTTGTGCTTGTATTGCTCATTCCACTCATCCTTCCAGGAGAATAGGTTCTATGTTTATAACAAACCAGTAGAACTTTGGTTGAAAAATGTCCCCCCTCCCCTGCCCCTGTTATCAGATTACAGCCAGTCTTAAAGAAGACTGGTTATCTATTAGACATTTGGTATTCTAAATGCATGGGTGTGGACTCCTCACCTCCCTGTGACTAGCCTGAATTGTGACTGAGTTTGTCCCCATCTCTTGCCTAATTGCCAGAGAGATTATCCTTTTTGGCTCTTCATCCAAAAGCCCAGTGCTTATGCCAGAATATTGATATTGCAAATTCCCAAAGGACAGAACTGATATCATCTAAGAATGTAACAATGAAATAAAGTGAATGCTTTAAAAATGAACATAACAAAACATAAACTCAGAAATGAGCTTGATCATTTAAAGAGTCACTTAGGGAAGCAATGCAAATCCACAGCATTTTAAAACTGCTTTAAAAAAAGTCTTTCAGGGATAGTTTTAGTTGCACACATGAAAATTCTTCTTTATTTTAATGGTATTACTCATTTTTCCATCAAAAGTAGTCTGTCATAGTTGGGGGGAAAAAACCCCACAGGCTTTAAAGAATCACAGATCTGGATGAAATCCAACCTCTGTTATATTCTGGGTTTATGACCTTGGAAAGTACTTCATTTACTCATCTAAAAAACGGGAACATTACTAAAGCCTCTAGAAATACGCACATCCTGGATCCAGCAATTCTACTTCTAGGAAACTATTTGAAGGAAATGATCATAAAAATCCACAAAGATTTATCTATGGGGAATGATCCTTTGCAGCAGTAAAATATTAGAATTGTTTGAGTAGATTAACATCTATCTACACACAGGAATACCAAAAATTATAAAGTTATGCACATGGTGATTCATTTCGGGGAAAAACTGTATGTGCTTACTCAGACGAAGGATTAGATAGATAGATATGGTAATATCCATAGTGACTCCGTCTGGGTAATAAGATTGAAGCAGATTTGGTCTCTGCTTTCCTAGGTTTTCCAAACTCCCTTCAATGACATGTACCAATTTTATAATTATTAAAGAAATATTAAACGAGGATATTAATATTCACCTTATGGATTTGTGGTAAAAATTAAATTAGGTGCGATGATTTATAAAAAACTCTTAACTTAGTGCCTGCCATTTAGTTGGTATTTTCAAGTATCTTCATTTAACGTAACCACTTGCCAAAGACTTAGCTCAAAGTCATCTTTGTCGGGAAACCAAAAATATTACCCTTTAACAGGTGAAGATTTGTCCCCATTCAGGGACAATCACATATTCAAGAGAAGGTGCTGTAAGCTATCAAAGCAATTTCAAAAGAGATGTTCCTGACATGCCTCGAGCAATGGGAAAGACGAGGAAATAAACATTTAACTTCAGGTGACTGCTTGGAGTCTGTATTTGGACTTACAAGCTTCTGTTTGTTTATTTAAAAAACCTGTCATTACTATATGACCACACTGGGTGTGCAGATAGATGCAAGCAAATCTAAGGGGAAGGGAACAGTGACTCTGTCCTGATAAGTGCTCCCTCTTCCTCAGGCTGATAACAAGTGTCTTGTCAGAGCTTCTTGTGTCACCCCTAACATTGTGCGCGTGTCCCCCTGCTTTCTCCTGCAACATTCTTCCGAAATGTCGAGGAAAGCTTTTGTGGGTGTGGTTGAAAGAAAGCTCGAGTTACCCCTATGTCCTTTCTCTTTCTCCTCTCTGTGCTGTGCCCCCTCTCTCTCCAGCCAGGACGGGCACAGACACGCACCCCCCGAAACATTATACAGTCACACAGTATCATTGTCACAGTATGATTCTATATAGACATTCACGCAAACACAGAAACACACACAGAGATAGACACACACACGTGTATACATTCACACACACACACACACACACACGCTCCTGCACACACATTCCTTCGACTCTCCCCTTCCTTTCCTACCTCCTTTCCCCTGCCCTGCGTTAGGAGCCCCTCCCCTTTTCTCTAATCTCCGTTTTAGCATTTCCCACGGAATACCGCGAACGTGACTTTGCTTATCTCACTCCCGCACTGGAGTTTCTTGAGAGATCTGCCACTATTCTGAACCTCTCAGAGCCTCAGCGACTGCATCGTAGTTTCCCACTGGCATATGGCAACATAATGCCTCATTTGTAAGCTCGTTGTGGGCATTCCATTGTGTAATGGAAGTAGTGTTCCTGGCACATACCAAGCACCCAATAATGGAAGCTATTATTATGATTAATTATATTATTTATTCACTTTTATATCCTGAGGGCCTGGCAGAATGTTTGATGAGTGATGGGTGCAAAATAAATTTCTGATGAATGAATGAATTAATGTATAAGCTTGCAGAAGATGGGTTTAAAATAAAAGAAAAATGTTGTTTCGTAGTGGGGATAGGAGATGTGGGCAAAATCCCTGCACTTCTCCTCCTCAGGCTTCTCCCCAGACACCCTATCTGGACATAGATTTCCTGGGGAAAAGCAACTGTTACTATCTAACTATATAAAGTGTATTGACTGTTATTTCAGCATAGATATGTGTTAATAAGGACAAGAGGTATTTTCTCCCTTAATCATCATCTCCTTAAGCCTCCTGGTTTATTGCCCAGAGACCAGTCTTCCTTAGCTTTATTAACCTCTGTGCTTTCTTTCAATCCGACAAGCAATGCTTGGCTGCCATAACCTGATCAAGATGAAATCAATGCCCTGCTAACTCCAGACTTTACCGATCTGTTAGTTCTAATGTATTCACCTCTCTCAGTGTTCACAAAACCTGTTAGCTGATTTGCATTCCACCTCCTATCTTTTCCCTACTTCCTTTTAGGAAGATGTTTGTGAATTATTTTAAGCCAGTTGAATCACTCTGAGAGTTAAGTGCTATTTTTAAGCTTTTGAGGAACAGTAGAGAAGGAATGATTTGGTGTGTGTGTGTGTGTGTGTGGGGTGAAGCATCTCCCAATAATATCTCATGTAAACTTCAACTTGACCGAGTTTGTGGTAACTGCCGTGTGTTAAGACGTTAGAGGTAAATGAGTCCCTGTTCTCAGATTAAAGTCTAAGGTACCTAGTAGCACAATGCCTTGTTAATGCAATGGTGTAGGGTGCAGGTGAGACACTCACAAAGCCATCTGCTCTGTCCCTTCTAGCATCTTCTGACTGTACTGCTTTCTCTCATTACGGCCTCTGCCTAGATGCAGGACTTTGTCCTCTTATCAGCATCACAGCCTCACTGTCCTCATCAAACTTGTTGCCTCCTTACTGGCCACCTTGCCTTTCAAGATTCCGCCCTCCCAGGTGGCCTAGCAGGGTGGGCAGACCCCCGAGGCAGATCCCAAGCTGAGAGCCCTCTTCAATGATCATCCCACTTACTCTTAAGAAACTTTTCTGAGCCCCCATCCCCCCAAACACCATTTCCCTACCAAATCCCCCTTCTCTTTGCAGGGAAGTCTTCCCCAATTAATAAGAACATGGATGTTTTGTATCTCAGCTTTTCTAGACCTTTACATTGACTTTTGCCATCACAGTTTTGCGTCTCATTCCCCTGCTTCCTCCTTATTATTGGCCTTTATGTGGAAGTCTGTGCCTTCTTGGTTAACTGTGCTGTTTCACTTTGCCCTCTGTATGTCCTTATCATCCTAATTTGGGACATTATTTTCAGTAACAGACTGTACTCAGAGTGGAAAGGCTGTTTTCCTTTTTTAAAGGTGACCAGGGAAGCACCAGCTATAATTACGATCTAATAAATGTATTTTTTGTTGATGATGATGTTTTTTCATAGTCACAGGCCACACCTTCCTATCACCCAGGAATTGTATGTCATGGGGAAACCATAGTGGGATGTGAAAGTTGATAAAATCTGGAATCAAATCTTTGTTGTCAGCAAAGTGAAGATTTCCATGCAGTGTTAAACAACGTTTTTGTGTACATTGACCCAGCTACCTATCATTGTTAGGAATATAATAAGTCCATAGTTTTCTTCCTGGACTATGGAGTTTGGATAAAGACAAGGAACATTCTAAATTTCCAGGTCTGATCCAAACGTCAGGAAATCACCACTCCATGGATAAGGTAACATACAGTGATTTTTTTTTTTATACCAGATATTTTCTCTGGATACGTAGACTACTGAGAAAGTCTAACATGAAATTTTGGAGATATTGTCAGAATCACCAATTTTACAGGGAAAAAAGATGATTGCAGTACTATTTTTGTCACTTTTTTTTGCTGTCATTCCTGGTCATGGGTTGCCAGTGTAGGGGGTTATATTT
The DNA here is from genome assembly GCA_963573935.1 of Arctocebus calabarensis. NCBI lineage: Eukaryota > Metazoa > Chordata > Mammalia > Primates > Lorisidae > Arctocebus > Arctocebus calabarensis. Next base: position 9,142 of record CAUYON010078825.1, read on the forward strand.
TGTTTAGAGCTATCCATACAAATATGGGCACAGAGTATTTTAAATGAGGAGCTAGGAAAAACCCAAGAGCTCCTTTGTTTTCTAAATAAAAAATCGCCTTCAGAAGGGTATTTTAAAAATTAGATGGCTAATGTTTTACAAACCTAGGCTACTGGCTTCCTAGCCAGGCTGCCTCTATGAGTTCCTGGCACTAAAAACAAAGCAGGACTAAAAGATGCTGAGAGGCTCGGTGCCTGTGGCTCAACGGGCTAAGGCGCCAGCCACGTACACCTGAGCTGGCGGGTTCGAATCCAGCCCCGGCCCGCCAAACAACAATGATGGCTGCAATCACAAAATGGCCGGGCGTTGTGGCGGGAGCCTGTAGTCCCAGCTACTTGGGAGGCAGAGGCAGGAGACTCACTTGAGCCCAGGAGTTGGAAGTTACTGTGAGCTGTAATGCTATGGCACTCGCTCCACCCCGGTTGACAGCTTGAGGCTCCGACTAAAAAAAAAAAAAAAAAAAAAAAAAAAAAGATGGTGAGAAATTCCTCCCAAGGTTTGCCTGTTCACATGGAGACCTTCACGCTGCTGTCCTGATGCCTTCGGGTTGGCAGAGGTGTTCTTGTGCACGTAATCAACGTGTGCTCGTGAAAGTAGGAGCTCATACGTGGTACAGGAGACGCTGTAAGGAAAACGTTCATTCAAACAGCGCTGAACCACCACCAGCTGGGCCAGGTAAGCTTCTGTGAGGAAAGAAAATTAAATGTGATATCAGTGAATATCCAATGTGGGGATAAAGAGAAAGATAAACCTTCCTTGAAGAAAGGTGGAGAAAGGGCCAATCTTCAACTTCTGGTACCTTTTTTAGTCCATGTGATTCCAGGAGCCGTGGTCTGGGCTTATTGTCAGAGAGAGGTGGTCTTGCTCTTTTCTTTCATCCTCTTGTTTCCACTCCCCCCACCCCTAAAGAGAGCTCTAGAAGTTTCTCTTTCTAATCTAGGTGAAGACATTATACTTCTCTTCCTGAAAGGAAAATTAAAAAAAAAGAAAAACAGATTGTGAGTAACCCTTTCTTAGAGGGATTTGGCTGTGGTGATGGATGACCAGTCTGTACATTAAAAACCACGACCCCCCCATAAACACCCCCCTACACTTTTTTTGTACCTCCCTGGAGTAAATCCTACTTGTCTTTGCCGTGTTCCCCAGCCACATTTTGGTTTGTGGCACTCTTCTTTTGAAACACCACAGAACTACTGAAGTGAGGGTGGTCCTCCCCCCTCAGCTTTTCTTGTTGTTTGTTTTCGAGACACCATAAGTTCCTTTTCTTTTATTCCATTTTTCGGGAAAATTCAGGACCCCGAAGGACAGGACTTTCCTTCCCAAGAGACTCAAAAGTGTATATCTCTCTTCCAAAATTGTAAAAATCTTAATTTGTAGTAAAATCACATGAATGAGTTGTGGTAAGTTTTTGGCAGGATCTGGGAAATAATGGTTTCATTTAAACATGAATCACAAAAAACTCTGCTTCCTTAACACAATTAATTCCAAGCAGCCGTGATTGTTAGAATTTAAGAGATTTCCTCCACAAAGCTCTCTGCCTTACACAGTCTTCCAGGATGAAAGCCTAGGCACCATAGGCACAAAAAGTATTTTAACAAATCAGCTTTTTTCTAAAACATAGGAAAAAATGCATTCTTTCTCATTATCTTCCAGAAGAGATCTTCTCAGCTTTCCAGAGTATTAGTTGACTGATTAAGACATGCCAGAAGTAAGTAGACCAAAGGGAACAAAAGGAAAAGTTGAGGAATGTCATTTCCCCTGAGGGAGATTTTTCAGTAACCAGGTGAGGAGAAGGGGAAGTGCTGAGAATGTGCTATAAACTCCTTATGTTTTTTTTTCTTGTTGTTTGTTTTTTGAGACAGACTCTCACTCTGTTGCCCCAGCTAGACTATCATGCGTCATAGCTCACAGAAATCTCAAACTCTTGGGCTCAAGCTATCTTCTTGCCTCCTCTTCCTGAGTAGCTGGGACTACAGGCACCTGCCAGGGCACCAGCTAATTTTCTATTTTTAGTAGAGTGGGGTCTCTGTCCTGTTCAGGCTGGTCTCTAACCCCTGAGCTCAGGCCATCCACCAGCCTTGGCCTCCTGGAGTGCTAGGAATACAAGTGGGAGCCACCACTGGCCTAACTCCTTCTGTTTTAAAGAGCACTGCAGTGGGGTGTATTTGGTGACGCTCAGCCCAAGGGTGCACTGACACCATGAGTGTCTAAGTGTCCCGTCCCGCGGGACACAGTTACTCGTGGGGGCGAGGGGGACCGAGCCTGAAAGAGAATGGGCGAGAAAGAGAGAACGAGACCAAGCAGGTTTCTTGTCAAGGTCTGTTTAATGGTGGCGGAAAGCCAGTTTTTAAAGCTTACAAGTGAGTAGGGGGAGGAAGGGGCGGGGTATAAGGGAGCATGTTGTTTGCTGATAGGCAGGTTTGAAGTTCCGGCTATTAGCTGGTTGCACAGGCGGGAACAGGTGCCTACCTTTTGTGTACATGCGCGGGAGCTGGAGCCATTTTAAGCTTCAGCATAGTATTAACTTTTGTGCCGGTAGTAAAGCTAGGCCAACGGGAAGTTGCGGTTTGGGCTGTAACAGGGAGTGTGCAAGGGAGGGGAGGGGTCAATCCGGAAAATTATTTCTCTGTGCTGGGAGGAGGTGGGTAGATGTCCCCAGGCTGTGTTTTGACATTTAAGCCTGGCTTGG
>CAUYON010078828.1:0-16808 GCA_963573935.1 Arctocebus calabarensis
ACCTCCGCACTCCTGCCCCAGTTCTCTCAAGGCAGTTCAACCGAGTGCCAAGTCCAAAAGAAACCCAAACAGCTCACAGGTAAGGCCTTTCCAGTTTGCAATCTCACTGGTGCTGTAGTCACAGCTGCCGACAGGATTAGACCGAATGAACACACGCAACCACTTGCCAGATCTCCACTGCTTTTGCCTTCCTCAGGGGTTCCAGAAGTCTCACGCTGTCTCCCTGTGTCCCCAAAGGGATGTTTCTGGGCAGATCTCGCCAGCCAGAGATGCCTGAAGTCTTCTCTCCTCAGTCTCACTGTGCCCAGTTGCAAGGAAGCTGTTACTCGGCCACCATCTTGGCTCCTCCCTCCTATTAGGAAATTATTTTTTCAAGAATTATTTACTGAGCAGGTATTGTTTGCTGTATGCTTTTGTAAATAACAGGATACAGGAGGAGGAATGACAGAGGAAAAAGACAACCTCTCGCTGAAATACAGTACACTGTTGACTGCTAACAAAGATGTTTCATAAGGATAGGTCTATACCAAGTTTAGTATAAGATTAGGCAGAGTCTTATAAATTTCATAAGAGAAGTATTCAGAATGCCCTTGAAGGCACAGCGGATGAAGAAATACAATAGAGAAGATTTGGTGGTAGAAAGGATATTTACGTTGAACCTTAAGGGACAAGTAGGTTTTTCTTAAAGCCAAAAGAAAGTGAATTTTACAAGAGGAGGGCATGTTGTCTACTAAGACTTGTTGCTTGTGTGCTCCAACAAATTCAGTACTCCCATCAGATGGAAACAGCCTTTGGGGGAAATTGTGGTCTGCTCTGCTGAAGGGGAGTGTGATCTGCAACACACGTGACCTGGTTGCAGGCTAAGCTCTTTGACCTTTTTCTGAAATAGATGTGTATCATCAAAAAGATTTTTCAAATGAGGGATGACTGCATGGAATAATTTAAACAAATATCGTAGTGCCTGGACTTAGTGGAGAAGAAGAGGATCCAAAGGATAAATAAAACACAGTCCTTACTTTCTCTTAGGAGCCAACAGCCCCGTGAATGATGGATTGGACAGCAGAATGATGTGACACAGAGAGACTGGTTAAGAGGCAATTGCAGTAGTTGAGATATGAAATAAAAGATCTGACCTTGGGTACTGGCCTTCATTGCTTCATTGGGAAATGAAAAGAAACGAAGGAATTCCAAACACGTTTTCAACTCAGAATGACTAGGGATAAATGATAGATTGCTTATGTGTTGTGTTTGCTAAAGGTTTAGAAGGCAATGAGAGATAGTATCCAGGATGACTTGGAAGGACAGAGAGGATCTGTAGTTTTGTCTGATATCGACAGACTTAGAGCTAGAACCCTCATTTGGTTGAGATGGGTTCAATCCACTCTCTTAGCAGAAAGGGACAGACAACTTGATGTAACAAGCTACCAGAATTGCTGCTGTTTTGCTCTGGCTTATACACATCCTAATGGGAAAGAACACTATTTCCAAGGCCAGAATTAATAGAGAAACCATGATAATATCAATCTGATTACATAGATATTTTTGAACCACTGGAAGGTCCTACTCTTATATAAAATTCCTAAGAATTTGATTTGTGTGAATGATTATCTATACATAGTTTTACAGAATTTGAAACTCCCAGCTTTCTTGTTTCCCTCCGTTGACTACCTCGGGTTTCTACTTTCTTGCATTTTTAAAACAGGGAAGCAAAGTTTCCCATTTATCTTTCCAGTGCCACTGGTATTAAGCCAACCTCTGGCTGTTTTGGGTCCTTTTATGCTTTTTAAGAGATCTGTTTACCTTAGATTATATCATTTACTTGCTCCTAGATATTTCATACTATTCTGACATCTAGTTCTATATTTAATTTTACTCTTCATACCTTATACTCTAGGAACAGAAAGTCCAGCTCAAACTGATTTAAACGTAAAGTGGATTTATTGGCTCCGTTAGAAGATAGAGTTTCAGTGGGCTTCTAGATGCTGGCCTTTTTTTTTATTTAATCAAAGACCCATTTAATATTTAAATAATAGATTTAAAATAAGCCCCTTCTCATTGCCTTTACTCTAAACGTGAATCCTTTGTGATAGGATGGCTACCTAAACCAGCAATCAGATCGAGAGGCTGGGTGTGTTCGTGTGTGCTTTTAGTCCCAGCTACTTGGGAGCACAGTATGGAAGGATCATTTGAACCCAGGAGTTAGAGGCTGGCCTAGGCCATACAAAAGACCCTTCTTTAAAAAAAAAAAATAGAAGAAGAACAAAGAAAGAAATGAAAACTTGCCTTTTGATTCACATGGATTGGGAGAATATTTGTGCCAATATTTCAAGCAAAAGACCTAAAATTCACACTAAACACACAGTTAGATCACTTGACCATTTCTTATACAATGACTCTAGCCAAGGAAAATGCCATATCCAAACTGACCTGTGCCAGCAGGCCTACCCTTGGAAGTTAGAGTGCATTCTCTGTATCCTGAGTTAAACAGTGCACTTGAGATAGAGGTCAGAAATACAGTAAACATAAGGTATTTAGAAAGTTTGATTATGGGATATACTATGGTTGGGAAAATACTTGGTAGGCATTTAACAGAACCCACTGAAATAGCATTGGAATTGAGTCTTGTTTTAACAGGTTGAGATGCTCGTACTATATGAAATGTCCAAAAAATGATTATTCAAATTTTGATACTGGGGAAAATGGAGTTTGTGATTAAAAAGCTATGGGATTTGATGATATTGCGAGTCACAATCAGCTAAGAGATAAATATTATATTTGTGACTGGCCAGTGCCTGTGGCTCAGTGAGTAGGGTGCCGGCCCCATGTATCAAAGGTGGTGGGTTCAAACCCAGCCCCAGCCAAACTGCAACAACAACAAAAACAAAAACAAAAGTTAAAAAAAAAAAAAGGAGAGAGAGAGAAAATATTATATTTGTGAGATAGCGTAGATAAGAAAATGTATGGAAAGGAGCCAGGGAATAGATAGGACATAGCAAATCCTTGATGGGTTATCAGCATGGAGACTGTACACAAGCAACAGTGTCACACAGACATTAAGCTGTACACAAGCAACAGTGTCACACAGACATTAAGCGGCGAGGTAGAATATTTTCCTTTGTCCCTCCAACTCAGCCTTCAACTTTCCTCATGCTGCTTTGCTCCACGGCTAACTTGTTTAAACTGCTGCATCAGGAGGATCTGGACCTGTTGTCCTTTTTTTTTTTTTTTTTTTTTAATTCTGAAATAATCATAACATTTCAGAAAATTTGAGGGTATATTTGAGCAGAAGATTCCCGCCTGCTGATCCAGTCTCGCAACTGCACCCAAATCTGTTGTGACCCTTAGGGTGTCTTTTCTTCCAGCAAGGACATAGTCTCTTACATAAGCACAATGTAACCAATCAAAACCAGAGCTTAACAGCGAGGATTTTTGATTCTCAGACTCGAGTCAAGTTTAGCCAGTTGGCCCAGTAAGGTCACTTTTAGCAACAGGATCTGTTTCGCGTTGAGTTATCAGGTCTGCTTAGCCTCCTCCTTCTGTAACTATTCTTTCATCGTTCCTTGATTTTTCATGACCTTGATACTTTTGAAGATTTTAAGCCAGTTTGGAGGGTATTTCCTTCTGCTCTGATTCTGATTGTGTGCCCTTGGGAGGAACACAATAAATGATGCCATGTTCTTCTCCTTGTATGCTATTATGCTGCACACAACTTTGACCTGTCCCAAATACTAATGCAGTTCACTTGTTCACATGATTAAAGTATATCTGCTGAGCTTCTCTATTCCCCACTGTAAATTTGCTCCCTCCTCCCTTTGTAATTAAATAGTGTTCTGTGAAGAAATTTTCTTTTTAATTTTTTGAGACAGAGTCTTAACTCTGTCACTTGTGCTAGAATGTAGTAGTGTCATTACAACCTCAGACTCTGGGGCTCAACCATCCGCCCGTATCAGCCTCACAAGTAACTGTGCACTACCAGCTAGTTTTTCTATTTTATTTTATTTTTTTGAAGATATGAAGTCTTGCTCTTGCTCAGGCTAGTCTCAAACTTCTGGCCTCCAGTGATCCTCCCACCTTAGCCTCCCTGAGTGTTGGGATTACAGGCGTGAGCCACTGCACCCAGCCTCATATTTTGTGAAGTTTTTTAAAACTGTATAAATACCTTGTTCCTCTTCATATCTCAGTTTATTTATATAGATCTGTATGACTTCATTGTTTCCTATTTTTTCAAAATGTTATTCTTCTTAAATTGTCCCACCTTTGCCCAGTGGAGGCCATTAAAGCCGGCTGCTGTGCCCTCAGGCGTGGCTCCTCCTTTTCTGAGCACTTCCTTATTTTGAAGCACATCAAGGTGTTCTGATCTCATGCTTTCCCTGCTGCATCCCAAGAATAACCCTTTCCCCTAAAGCCACGGTTCTCTTTAACAGAGGGTGGTATTCAAAAATCAAGAGCTCACGCACAGAGGTGAGCTCTTTGCCATTAGGATGTTGCTGCTTCCAGATCTAGGGCAGATCTCAGAAGACTGTACTTACAGCACGCATGAGTACGTGAACACACACACAGAAGCCTCTTGACTTCTGTCTTAGAGACAAAGAACATCACATAGAAGGCAGAGTGTGAGCCTAGTTATAATAAATATAAACAAAACACAATTTGTATCTACATTTATTTCTATATATCTCTGTCTCGTAAGCCATAAATTCATATTGATACCCCCCAATCCTAATGTGATACTCCATGGTTCATCCTGATTTTCTCTCTCCATAAGCTGTCTCGCACTTCTCTGCCAGCGAGAAACTGGCTTCTCTTACTCTATGTAGATGTTTGATTGTGCTCTCGTAGGGAGCCAGTCTTCCACCTTGGCCACCCTCCGTCCCCTACGTGGATGGTCTGCTCTGGCTGTCCATGACACGCTAGCTGCCCACCTCGCCTAGATGCTATCTCTGTCCTCCTGTCCTCCGCCATGTCTGACCCTGCACATCAGGCCGCGCCCCGCGTAGGCAGCTCCTCACCACGTTCAGATTCTGACACTCCTCTCCAGACCTCCTCTCCACGTGGAAACCTGCCTCAGCCTTCTAGGCTCTGTGATTCCATCAGGGGCTGCTGCTCCCTCTCAACACAGGCACCTAAGTTGCTTTAAAGCGTTAGTGCTGAATTGTTCTGAAGGAGGAAGAGAAGGATTCTGGTTGGGTTCAGCTATTGAGAAGTCTCAAGAGAGGGGATTGGATAGAGGAGGAAGAATGAGACTGCGCCCACACAGTCCCTTTGTGGTCAGCAGAGTCCAGGTCCACTGAGCAGCTCCATTCAGGAGGTCCTCTCCAGACAGCCCTCTGTCTGTCCCGGGCCTGGTACCCTCTTCAGTCTGTCTTACTTTGGGTCAAACCTGACCTCCTGTTCTTAGCTCTAGCTTGCAATACTATCTGCTGGGTCTTTGCTTCACCTTGGCCATAACTTTATAAATCATTACTTTAGTATCCTCCCCTTAATGGATCCTAATTTGAATGATCCATCTGTGCCTGTGGGGACTATTGAGTGACAGGCCACTGAGGAAGAGGTATATATAGATGTAAGAAAATTATAGTGGTTTGGGGTAGGAACAGGGTGTTTAATTCATTCATTCAGGTTTATTTAACACCTGTGGGTGCCAGACTCTGCTAAGCACTGATGGTGTAAGCGCTAAGTCACACTTGCTATACTAGAGAGGACGTGGTTCCAAAGGAGAGAGGGAGGTAAATGGTGGTAGCTTATGCGTCACGCCATGGGAATGGAGAGGAGATTATTATACTCTGTTCACAAGAGTTGGAGAAGTTATAAACAGGAGGTGTCATTTGGACTGATTTCTGGAAAGATGCAAGAACTTTATCAGGTAAAGAAATGTGGACAACATTCCAACAGAGGAAACAATGTGTGCCAATAGCAATATTGATTCTAGAGGCCTTCTGCATGTATCTTCGCTAATCCTTACAGTGAGGCTCCTGATGGTATCATTAATCTCCTGTTCTATTTGGAAACTGAGGATGAGAGAGAAAAGAGGACTCAAGAAATTCTTCCAAGTAAAATCGTGGGGCCCAAATTAGAACACAGGTATATCCAATTCCAAGCTCATACTTTTCCCTCCACACAGTGTTCCTTGTCCCCAAGACATAAAGGCAGGGAAGGGCATGAGGTCTGTCAGTCTATAATTTGAAACGTCTGGGATATAAGGTAAATTGAAGCTAGAGTCAGAATAAGCATTAATAAAAAGAAAAGGTAAAAAAGGTCTCACATGTCAGTAAGCAGTAAAGAACTTGCCAAACTTTTACACTGGAGCATGACATGGTTAGATATTCTTTAGAAAAAGAGTTCTCTGTGGTGAAGGACTAAAGCCTGGAGTAGGGAGGGAGGATCCCTACTCTCCGCCTTACCATGGGGAGCACAGTCTTCCTCTGTGTCCCTTAAACCCATGCCCTTTTTTCTTTAGCTCTTGTGCTTGCTAACAGCTCCGCCATCTTTTGATGCTGTTCTTACATCTTTGGGCAAGAGCAGCTCCTTCTCACCCAGCAGGTCCCAATGTTAGATCCTCACAAAGGCTTTCTTTTCTTCTCCTCCCATCTAAAGTACCTTCCCTAACTGTTCCTTGTTTTATTTCTCTGCTTATTTCCTTTATGGCACTTACCATGATCTACAATTAACTTATTTATGTATTTCTTTATCTTCTTTATTTGAACAAAGACCCCAAGACAGTGCTTTGGTTTCTTCTGTTCACTGTCCCAGGCATGCAATAAGTGTTGGCTAAATGAATACAGGCTGTAAATGTTGGCTAAATGAATACAGGCTGAGAAATAACTTAAAAAGCCTATTAAACTTCTCCAATAAACATAACAACTTTAGCCAGAAACAAGATAGAATAGAAATGAAAGACCTAATTAATGAGAGATCGGACTAGTTTGCTAGGGCTGCTATAACAAAATTCCAGAGTCGAGGTGCTTTAAATAGTGCAAGTTTATGTTCTCATAGGCTGGACATTCAATATCAAGGTGCCAGCAGGGTTGGATTCTCCTAAGGACTCTCTCCTTAGCCTATTGGATAAGATAACTCATCTTTGGTATTTCATTTACCCAATTCCCTCTTTCAAAGTCATGTCTGGAAATTCAAACTCATTGGAGTTAGAGCTTCAGGTTAGAGTTAGGAACACAATTCAGTCCATAATAGACATTTTGGAAATAAAATCATCAGAACTGGGTCATTGGATTGGAGTGAAGGAGATTCTGATTACATGTTTTAAGTATTATGTTTACTGTGTATTTGTGCTGAGACTAGATGATTAGGAGTTTCAGGAGAAAAAAATTGCCTTGGAAAGCAGTGTAGCAAATTGTCATAGTGATTCATCCTGGTGAGAAAAGTGGTTGCTGAGCCACAGCATTGAGACCTGTTTGAGGTTAGATGGCAGAGGATACAGTTGGTCTACTTATGTTTTTTGTCTTAGCAATGTTGAATATTTGTGCATTTAGCTGGGTAACAACCATGTCAGAAGTGTGATTTTGGAAGTGTCAGAGATTTACAAGAGCTCCAATTAAAGAAGTTGAGTAGTTTTAAGGTACTCAAGAGATGCATGTTGATTGATGAGATGGAGTTTATTATGGGGTCCAGATTCCACAGGGAGGAAAGTTAGGTCAGTGAGGCTGGACCAAGTGGAGGTTTCAGGGAGAGGAACAAATGAGTTGGAAGGGAGGTACATTGTTAAATGAGTGTTAGAGAGTCTCAGAATAGTACACTTTGGATATTATTAGGCTTAAGTAAACACGTGAGTTAAAAGTCATCTCTTGGTCACAGCAGTTTGGTTCAGAGATCAAATACAAAGGAACCAAGGTATCACAGCAGCAGTGATCAGGGCTGGTAGATGGAATTGTAGCTAGTTCTGCTGAACTCAGTCCCCAAATGGGAATATTGGCTTAATACCACAGTACTTGGGTCTTGTAGCCAGACATGCCTTTGTGAATAGCATCTCTACAAGTTGTGCTTGGAGAATTTTTAGAACCTCCTTGATTTTATATAGCTAATTTTCCTCTTCTTCAAGAATTTGTACCTTATAAACTATTTTATATAGAGCAATTTTGTAACCTTTTGAAAGATATCTGGCAGCTGGTCGAATAAATGTCAACTAAATTGGAATCTTATTAAAGTTGTTATTATACCTTCAAAGCAAAGCTCACTGATGAATAGATTGTTGTCTTTTCTGTCATCAGTATCATTTTTAAGTGATATTCTTCTCTGCCTTCACTTTGTGGTATTAGGACTAACGAGACTTTTTTTCTGCAAATATTTATAAGACTATCCCCCATCTGGTTTTAAATAAATTATGCCTACTGTTTTTTTTCTTTCTTTCTTTCTTTTTTTTTTTTTGTCTAAATGGTAATTGCAGCATTTCAATCCATTCTTACCGATCTCTCCATTCTGTTCTGCATTTGTGTCGTGTGTCTACTGTCCGTTAAATGGCTGGCCGCTGAAGGTCGTGCTCTGTATAGGCGCTTTCAAACCCTAGCTGGCTTTACGCTCCTCGGGCTTTGCAGTCTCCGGCAATGATGCACATAATTTTAACCATGGAAAATGTCATTAAATGAAAATGGAACATTTACACAGTCCCTTTTGCAGAGAATTTTGGACTGGGAAAATGAATGTGTGTATCAGACATTTTATGGCACAGGAGAATGTGATTTATTGATTTCTGATGGCTCTGTTGGCATCAGTATATATATTTAAAGTCACACAGCCTTTATAAATGCAAATGGGAAAGGGCTCTCAGTCTTTTTCCTCCATGGAAATAGCTCATACATTTTCAATAACTCAGGCTCCTCTCAGATTGCTCTACGTACTATATATATTGATTTAAAAATTATACTGTTATTTTATTCCACAAATAGTGTATATAATGAAATGTCAATTTACTTAAAAGATTATAAAATTCAAACGTATTAAAAATATGAAAAATACTAGTATCTTAAGCCTAGAGATAAAAGCAAGTATGTACTTGAGATGTAATTATTTTAATGGAACTGACACTTTGGCTTTTTCCCTGAATCCAAAAGCATATCTTAAAGTACTTAGAAGATCCATTATTCCTTCTTGCCTTAGTCGCTTACTGGTAGTAGCAAATCATACACAGCCAAAGATACCCTAGCAGACCCTGCCTGGATGCTTCCATTCTCACCACTTGGGCTTTATGGAGGGTATGCAGGTATGTATTTGTTATTTAGTAATTTGAAAACCACTTATGGTGGAAAGTAATTTCATCTGTATGTTATTCATTTCTTAGCTGATAGTTAACATCAAATACTTTTTATCAGAATCTGCTTCAGTATATGTCAAAATAACCTATAGACTTGAGTGAGTTACAGATTTGCAAGTAATTGTACCTAATGGGCAACCCAATGAATGGAGCTTCCTTTAGTCCAGTGAGTAATAAAGGAACATAACCTTATTTAACCTGGAGGACATACTCTGCTGTGATTAAACCACTTTCTTTCTTCCTCTTTTATATAGGGTACTAAGTGGCAACTTCATGAACCGAAAGGGTGTCTCTGGCCACACATGATCAACTATCACTATCATATTGGATTACTAAGCATATGATATTGACATATGATATTTACATAATTACCTTTTTATTTTATATAATTGATTAATATGTGTTTGTGTAATTCTTAGCTGCTAGTTTATGCAGAAATAGTGAATGAGGGACTTTAAACTTGCTTAATCATAAATATGAAAAATCATAAATATGAGAGTTTGAAGAAAGGAATTATACCTGTGGTAGATTGCACATTACTTTCTATCATTTTAACAAGGAACATTGTAATATTAGCCTAAGTCACTATTGACCATAACGAACAGGTGTCCTATGGTGACTCACCCCTGCAGGTCAAAGGTAGGAAGAATAATACTAGTTTCACTCATGAAATCACCTTTGGAACTTCTAGTAGTTATTAAACCCTTATTGAAAAATATAATAGCCAGTAACAATACTTTGATTCTGTTTTGAAATTATTGACGTTTTTGTCAAGGAAAAAAGGAATCAGTTACAAGCAGGAAGTCAACGGTGTGGTTCAGACATTCCCAACCCATTCATGGAGGTGAAGTCCATGAGGGTGGAAATGTTTGAACCTCGGGATTAAAGTGGCAGGTTAAGTTCCTTCCCTGCTTCTAATTTGCTGTTAAAGAGACACTGGCTTTTCCCCATTAATGTATTTTTTTATCAGTTCTGGAAACTAGGGTAAGAATGCCATCCAGATGCCAAAGCTGTGAGGAATTTCTGCAGGGTATATGAAGGTGAGGCTAGACTAACCAGAGAGGAGGGATGAGTGCGTGCGACTGGCCCTGAGAGCACTCAGACCTGAAGGGGCTGCAGATTTGCACTGTCTAAAACTGGCCCTGAGCAATGGAGGCCAAAGGCAATAGTCAGGAGGGGGCAAATCTCAAAACTACTGTTTTTTTCCGGGGAGTTTAGTTTCTGCAACAGGAGGATCCCAGTGCAAAAAATGTTTCCAGGATGTGCTTACATGGAGGTTGCCTTATGTACTGTGTCCACAGGCTGCCTGGTTTGCTAGCTGAATGGAGGCCCAGCCTCAATGATGTATCACTAAACGTGTAAAGATGCTCTTTGTGAAAGAATCAATCCTTACTCCTTGCAAGTGCCAAACGTCTACCTGAGCTAGCATCAGCTGGGTTAAACATGTACTTTCCCTGATTCCTCATCTGAGCCTGAGTTTCTGACAGATGTCACCTCACTATCCATTACTTATACAATACTCCTGACCTTACTGTCTCAGAGTGAAAACACAGAAGTTAATAACTAGACAGAGACAATATTTGGCAGTTGAAAGAAGAGTCTAAATGTGATAATGCAGAGAATAAGACTGTATATGTGTTACTGGAATAGGATGAAAACGATTTTAACAATGTCTATGAATAAACTGGTGATTCATCATAATTATTCTACAAATATTAATTGAAATTTTATAGTGGGTTATGCAACATGCTAGACATTGAGGACATTCTGTTACATGGATTGTGATGAGTCCTGTGGTCACTAAGCTTACAGTCTCACAGGGGAACCAATGCAGAAATAGTAAATGTATACAAAGCTCCCTGGGGTTATAATTTTGGAAAAGAGAGAATAGAGCTTCTAAGTTGGTACATGAATGGGCTAGATGCAGCAAAATTATTTGGAAATAATTTTATACCTTGGAATCTTAAGGCAGAACCAGACCAATGCTGTTTGTCTATGGTAGATTCTTTCCCACCCTGAGTCACGTGGTTTCCTAGCCTGGCTGGTGAGAACAGGCCCTGACTGACAGGTTCTGGCCCTGTCTCAGTGAGAGGCGCTGCTGCCTCTATTCATTTCAAGTGGCTCTTGCTCAGCCTCTGATAGTTTTCTCACTTTCATGTTCTGGTTAACACTCAGCTAAAGAACTCCAGAATGTTCTCTGTGTGGTTTATCTGTTTGGTTCTCTTTCTGTGAACGCTAACCTCCTTGCTTCCTGTCCCTCACCTTCAGGGTCTTATTAACCCGATAGATGGACAGAGGTGCCATGTAATGTGAGGGGGACACTAGAAGAGCATGAGCTGTAGTTTGCATGTTCTGACCCTGCAAAATCTATCTGTTGGGACTTGTATTTGAAAGTGATGAAGTGAAAAGGTGGAGTCTTAAGGGAAGCGAATAAGTTATGAGGACTTCACCCTCATGAATGAGAGTCAGACCTTTGTAAAAGAGGCTGAAGAGAGGTGTCTGTTCATTCTCTCCTGCCAAGTGAGGGCACAGTAACAAGATACAGCCTTTGAAGCAGAGTCACCCTCCCCAGACACTAGATCTGCCAGGGCCTTGAACTTGTTACTTTCTCTAAAAATGTGAGAAAACAAATTTATGCCTTTTTATGAATCATCCAGTCTTCAGTCTTTTGTTATAGCGAAACAAATGGGTGAGGCAGCATGTTGTCCATTTTGGACGTGTGGTATCTGAGGTACATTTTGCAAACCTGTTCAGAAATTTTGAATAACAAGTTGGATATGCAGGTATGGCTACAGTTCTGAGGTGGAATGAAAAAGAATTTGGAATTACTGATATAAGCATGTTAATTTAACACCATGGACATAAACAATATGGGCTATATGATATAGAAGACAACTTAAGACAAAAGTATGAGATTTCCAAATTTTAATGGCTGAATTAGATAAGCTTGTGAAGGAGCTTATGATGACAATTAAGAGTTATCCATCAGTTTTCACATGTAAAGTTCACTGTTCATCTTCACAAACACAGTTCTGGTGGCATTCTAAGGTTTAAAAATGAGTTTAAAGTGGCTTCAAAAGAGAATGGAAGGACAGTGCTTGTGTGGAACTCTTTCATGTTGCCCTGCATGTCCAGGAGAACAGAGAAATGGAATAGTAGATCTTAGAATTTTGTGTTGAGTACATTGAAGCCACTGTCCTTTTTTAAACCATTAATATAAATGGATTCTTTTCTTCCATAATATAGGTGTGCTTTCATGCATGATAGCTATTTTTTCTTAGACATTTTATTGAATTTTTGATAATTTTTGTTTTTATTTTAAGTGATATTTTAAGATATCTACTCCAGTTTCAGATAAATAACTGTGTCCCTTCTAAGAATGATAATTTTATCCCCATTCTAATTAGTATACTTCTTGAGAACCATTTTCTTTATGTGGTGGGGAGGAAATTCAGGTTAAATTTGCATGAGATAAAGGAGATGAATGAGTTGAAGAAAGGAAGCAGAGAATACGGATATATCTTTTGAAGAACTTGTCTATAGAATGGGGTAGGCATGGGAGTAACTGGAATAGCATAAGCTGAAGAAATAGGTGGGGTTTCGTTGTTTTTTTTTTATGTAGAAGAAGATTTAGTATGTTTAGAAATCAAAGGGATAGAGCTCTCTTTGAGAAGGAATGATTAAATAATGAAGATAGAAATTGGTAGTTCACTACAAGGATTTCTAAAAAGACAGGAAAATTGGTAGTAATCAAAGCACTGGAGGAGATTCTTTGTAGAGATTCTGGAGGAGATTTCTTTTTATTCTTTTTAGAAAGGAGGCAGAGAACAACTTGAAGAAAAAGTGAAAGGGAAAAAGAAAGTGGATGAATAAAATGTACCCAGAGGTTGTTAGTGGAATGTCTAGAGAGTTCCTGTCTGATCACCACAGGCTCATTTTCCCATGAAAGTAGACATCAAGGCCATGTACTGACAGTGATGGTCAGATGCAAGGGTAGGAGGTGGGTAAAGAGCTTGCAAAGAGCAGAATGGAGCTTGAAATAGTGACTGAAAGGTGACAAAGTTATTTCACTGAAAGAAGCTCCTTAGGCTAGTTGGAGGATAAAAGTGGCCCAGAATTGTTGACTTCATTACCAAACCTACCTTCTTGAAAGAATGGATTTTTCCTATCTTTTGAAGTTCTGGCTGTAGAGGGAAAAGTTCTCCCTGGTTTAGGTTTTAGTCACATGTGTGTATCTAAATGACCGAAAGGATGAGACCCTTGTGAACTTAATGGACCAGAAAATGTAAACTTGAAAAGCAAGAGAATGAAGAAAGCATGATAGACTGAGTGAAAGGAAAGGGCCGAGTGGGCGGCAGGGCGGGAGTTGAAGAATGGTGAGACTGGGGTGGGTGGAGGTGCCGGCTGCAGGGAGCAAGGGGGCAGACAGCATCCTACAACATGGGAGTGAAATACAGGTAGTTTGGGGGATCCCCCGAGTGTTCCCCAAAGAGCTACCATCTTTTGTTTTTTCTTAAAAGTTCTTAAGAACGCCAAAAAAAATTTGAGTTTTTCTTTCTGATTTGGAGTTTCATGACTAGTTAAAGAATATATGCCCTATATTAATTACTATTATACTAGTATGCTCTGAAACAGTCTAATTTTTAAATAAGTTTTACATATTTTCCCTTTAGAATTTTAGAAGTGCAGGTTCTGAAATTTAGGTTTTCTTTTTCAAGATTTTTTTTTCCTATTCTGGGTTCCTAAATTTTCATAAGAACTTTAAGAGAAGTGTGTCAGTTTATATCAAGAAACCAGCTGGCATGTTGATAGGAATTGCTTTGAATCTGTACATCACCTTGGAAATTGCTGTAGTTGCTTAACTCTGATTTGTGAACAAGGGATGTTTTCCCATTTATTTAGACCTTTAATTTCTTTTAACAATTTTTTTTCTAGGTATATAAGAGTGTTTTCAGACTGTATAAGTTTTACATTTCTTTTGTTAAATATCTTAATTCCTTATTCTTTTTAGTGTTATTGTAAATGGATTTTTTTTCCATTTATTTTTGGATTGACAAGGAGTCAGCTATTATTATGATTCTCTTGTATTTGACAAGTCATTTTTCTTTTGTTCCTTTAAAATTTTTTTCCTAGGCTTTTAGCTTTTTTAGTATGATATGTCTGGGTGGGGGTTTCTTTGCATTTAGCTTAATAACTGTTGAACTTCTTCAATTTGAAGTTGGTTTTTATTAAATTTGGAAAGCCAGCCAATATTTCTTTGACTATTTTCCCTCCTTTCTCTCTCTCTCCCCACCCCCTCTTTGTATCCCTTTTACTACCCATGTATCAATGTACTTGTGTCCCACATTTTAATGAGGCCCTGTTCATTTCTTCATTCTCTCGTCTTTCTGTTCTTTAGACTGCATCATCTCCATCACTCTATCTTCAAGTTTTTGATTCTTCATCTCTCTCTGCCAATTAAAATTTACTGAACTCCTCTAGTGGAATTTTCATTTTAGTTATTTTACTTTTCAACCTAGAATTTTCATTTGGCTCTTTTTCATAGGCAGGATCTCCTTTCTGGTATTCTCTACTTGGTGGAACATTGTCATCAAACTTTCCTTCGTTTATCTAAGCATGTTTTCCTTTAGTTATTTAAGTGTATTTAAAATGTCTTCTCTGGAGCCTTTCTTTGTAAATCAAATATCAAGGCCTCTCATTGACAATTTTCTTGCCTGATTGTTTTCTAGACTAGGACTCATTCTTTCCTGTTTCTTTGCATACATCTCTCTTCCTCTCTCTTTTTAATGTAGATAATTTATATATGCATTTTAGACACAAGTCCTGCTATGTTCCCAAGCTGGAGTACAGTGGCTACTCAACAGGCAGGATCATACTCATACAGCCTCAAAGTCCTGGGCGCAATTGATCCTTCTGCCTCAAGGCATGTAGCTCAGCATTCAGCTTAGGTTGCATCTCGTAGAATATATACTGTTACCCCCTTATTTAGAGATTATGTTTTCTGTCATTTTCTTTTTAATTTGATTAGAGCTTGGCTGGGTTATTTTAGTGAAGCTGATTTCCTGTCAGCACAAGGGGCACAACCTTTAGCCATGAGCAAAGTTACCCTGGAATTCCCTTTTTTCAGATCTCTGTGTTGTAAATTTATTACAACTAGCTAAGTAAAATGTAGTAATTATTTACTTCCTCCAAAGAGGAGCTATTTCCTCAAATCAAAATATATTTGATTGTATATTATATTTGATATAATCAAATATAATGATTGTATATTTTATCATATTTAGGAGTTTACATTTTCTTTGGGGAATAAGATTATAATTATAAAGATTTCAGTGGTCACAGTGAAATCAAATTTTATGTTCATAAACACTGTGAAATTGTTTCTAAGCATGCTATTTCTTTACTATGCAGCAGGATAAAGTTTGGGGGATAGATATAAAGACATGCCGAACATTTTACGATTCCTTTGGCATCACACCCAGACCTGAGTTTCCATTAATTGCTGCCTGATTGTTTTATAGTTTTCAACATTGCCTTGGGAAATAAATTGCTTCCATAATCTGATCCAATTAAATTAGGGTCCCATGTAGGGTAGTTTTAAGGACAGGTTTTGAGGTGTGTAGATCCCGGAAGAGCTCTTCCTAGCTCTCTCATCCTCTGGTTTTCTCTGGTGAATTAGTTGACTACAGGTTAACCTGCTGCTGTCGCAGAGCGGCCAGTCCCCTTTTACCTGCTCACTGCCAGAATCGCCAATGGTTTCTGAGCACCCTTCTTCTAGAGTTCCCCTATATTCTATTTTAAATATAGTTCCTTTTGAGTGACATTAGAAATCTCTGTTCTTAAGAATTTCCTCTCTGCCTGGACAAAATGAAGAGCTGCAGAGCTGAGAACTGACTTGATGTCTCTGCTTCAGTAGCAGCAGTAGGGTGAGGCGGTGGCCTCTAGTCATCTCTGCACACTTCCTGCAGAATGAAACCTCCACCCCATGGGGGAGCTGCAGCGATGACTCCTATATTCTTGGCCTATTACATATGGGATAGGGCAGCTACCCTAGAATGGTCACTGGGTGGAGGAAAGATGCCCCTGACCTCTTTGCTGTACTTGCCAGGAACTTAACCTCTGTAGCTCAGAACTGGAGGTGTGAGAAATGCTCTTGGCCTGCCTCTTCCAATGGAGTTACTGTACCCTTTGACCAGGAGTTGAGAGAAGATAGAGCCCTCCTCTTGGCCACAGCTGCTTGGAGAGGAGCTTCCCTCACATGAACCTACTGGATGGAAAGAGTGGCTCAGAGATAAGGGACAGTGTCCTGCAGGGGTTTATCAACATTTGGCAGTTTTTTTGGAATAACAATGTCTTCTTCATTTGCTATATGCCCTTAGTGCAAATGCCGGAGACTTTAAATGGTTATTTTTTTTTAATAATTTTATTGAATCATAATTGTGTACATTGGTGCAATCATAGGGCACAATGTGCTTCATATACAATCAGAAATATTTTGATCGTACTGTTACAGATAGCCTTCATGGCATTTTCTTGATCACTATAT
>CAUYON010078834.1:0-10888 GCA_963573935.1 Arctocebus calabarensis
AAGGCAGTTCAACCGAGTGCCAAGTCCAAAAGAAACCCAAATAGCTCACAGGCAAGGCCTTTCCAGCCTGCAGTCCCACTGTTGCCCCACCCACAGTCACCGACAGGATCAGACCGAACAAACAGATGCAACCACTTGCCCAATCTCCACCATTTTAGCCTTCCTCAGGGTGTCCAGAAGCCTCCCTGTGTCCCCAAAGGGAAGTTTCTGGGCAGATCCTGCCTGCCAGAGATGCTTGAAGTCCTCTCTCCCCAGTCTCACTGTACCCAGCCACAAGGAAGCTGTTACTCGGACGCCATCTTGCTCCACTCCCCAACAATGCAAGTTTTCAATCTAGATCTGTCTCACTCTCAAATCTTCTGTCATTCCCATGACGTGAGTCTGCCTTTCCTGAGAATTGTGTACTGAGTCTGGGGGCCGGTCACTCTGCAAGACTGTGCAGGCGTCACGTGGGTGGATGTGTGCAATCCAGGAACACCAGCTGAGATTTCCTTTCCTTTTAAGGATAACCAGATGACTCAAGGTGTTCTGGGGTCTCTCTTTCTTTCTTTTTAATCGTTGAAAGGACTTTTACTTATTGCTAAGAGGATGTTCAGTGTTTTACAATAAAAATAGATATAAAAGAAAATTGAACACCTTTAAGAGAAGAATAAAATATGAGCACCAAGTGGTGAATTAGAATGTCAAGTGGAGGGAAAATTAGGGCAGTTGTGCCAAGCAGTAATGCCCAGGAAGAGTCCTGGAGGGAGCACAGGATACGTTCTCCCTTTCCAGGGGAGTCTCCAGTCCCCTGCTCAGTTCCTCTATTTCTTATTTGTCTTTAAGTTTAATCACTTCTGAATATTTGAGTTTCTAGCTAGTAGAAAGGAAGAACAGTGAACTATATGTTTGAAGACACCACCTGTTCTAAACCTGCTAAAATTAGTCCACGGTGGACTGCAGAACCCCTGAGTTGAGGCCTTGTCTCAGGCTGGGGGCCTGAGTCTTATTTTTCTGTGTTAAAATAAAAGGTAAAGACTTCTGATCTTTGGAGGAAATCATCAGAGAGGTGTAAAGTGAGAAATCTGACCAGCACCATTGACCCTTATTAGCATCCCGGCTGATGTCACAAGCCACACTGAGCGTAGATGTGGACAGTCCAGGCCTGAGGCTGTAAGGTGGGCACCACTTCTCTGTGGCTTTTCCCCTGGCCTCATAATTCCAGTCCGTTCATAAGAAGATATTAGCTACATCCAAACTGAGGACATTTTACAAAACACCCAACCAGCACTCTTAGAAAGTGTCAAGGTTGGCTCGGCACCCGTAGTGCTGTGGTTACGGTGCCAGCCACATACACCGAGGGTGGCAGGTTCAAACCTGGCCCAGGCCAGCCAAACAACTGCAATAAAAAATAGCTGGGCACGGTGGTGGGTGCCTGTATTCCCAGCTACTTGAGAGGCTGAGGCAAGAGAATCACTTAAGCCCAAGAGTTTGAGGTTGTTGTGAGCTGTGACGGCACAGCTCTCTACTGAAGGTTACATAGTGAGGCTCTGTTGCCAAAAAAAAAAAAAAAAAGAAAGAAAGAAAAGAAAAAAATAGCCATTTCCCAAATAAAACCAAATTAATGATAAAAGACTGTTTGTTTTACAGTTTTGCAAACCTCTTTACTATTTGGCTTAATGGAAGACAGCCAGTTTCTCATACTAGCTTCTACATTCAACATGGTATAATACCACACGTCAAAGAAAACTCCCCTGTACATTTGTGAATGAGGATAAAAGGGAAATAATAACTTAATATTATTATGAAAATAGTTTTAATTTTTGAGACTCCCCTGAGTCTCAGAGACCCAGAGGCGTCCACAGATTACACTTTGAATCTCCCGCTATACATAGTTCTACGTGGTGTTTCCTGGCCCTGAAATGCCCTCCCCTTGTTCCTTACCCCCCAGTTTTTTCCCCAAAACAAGCTCCTTAAGCTTCCAGCTCAGGCTTCATGTCTTTTACAGATTCTTCCCTTCCCTTCGCCATCCTGTGTCCTTGCCCTGACTCGCCCCATTTGGGCAGAATTGCTATCCCACTGTATTACAGCATGAAGTGTACCTTGTAGTGTGTTTTGAATTTCTGTTTTTCCTTGGGGGCTCCCTACCCATCTGGAGCAAGGATTTCATGAATGTAGCTGCATAAATGAATGGATAGATGAATATGCCACAGTGTGCTGCCCACTTCTGTTAGAATCTAAAAGATCAAATCTTCACAATAAATGTCAAGTTAAACGACTCTACCTTGGGTCCCTATCTAGAAAATGAAATGCAAACAGTCTTATGCAAATTTAAACACCTTCCCCTGAACTTTGGAAACTGAGAAGTTAAGTCCATGTGGCTTTAGAACCCACCTTCTATCTCTCCTGCCATGTCTCCTGTATCTCCCGTGTGCTGTACTTGGCCAATTTGTTCTTTGACCAAATGCAGAACTTAGATTTATCCCTATTCATATTTATCTGATATGATTTATCCCACATTAACCTGTTCAAATCTTTTGTCATCCAGTGGTCTGACCCTCTCTTCCTGGCTTTGCACTTTTCAAACCTTAGGTCTGCAGACCCTGTTCAGAGATGATTACGGCAGAGCCAAAGACAATGCCCTCTTGCAAGTTGACATTAGTGCACAACACTAGTACTTTGTGCATTTATTCAAAACCTTACTGGGAAGAGGGAAGGGAGTGCGTAATGAGAGTGGAGTGTCAGGTGAGGGGAGCATTTGGAATGACTCAGGCATCCCCAGGGATGAGGGAAGCTTGGCAGTGCTTCTACGACCCCTCCCTTCTCAGGGCCCAACAGTCTCACCCCAAGTCTGACCAGACTCGTAGAGAATTAGGCCAGATCTGAGCCAGGGGTCAGAGATTCGTGGTTATTTGATCTAGGGCAGCGGTTTTCAACCTGTGGGTCGCACCCCATTGGGGTCAAACGACCCTTTCACAGGGGTTGCCTAAATAAATCCTGCATATCAGATATTTACATTACGATTCATAACAGCAGCAACATTACAGTTATGAAGTAGCAACAAAAATAATTTTATGTTTGGGGGTCACCACAACACGAGGAACTGTATTAAAGGGTTGCAGCATTAGGAAGGTTGAGAACCACTGATCTAGGGGATGCAGGAAGGAGTGGATCAAGTATCAAATTCCCAACTGGATTGTTCTGCAAACTCCATCTGAGCTGGACTCAGAGAAGAAAGAATACTAGTTGCTGAGAGGAGGAAGGCAGAGAGAAGTTCCAGTGAGACCCAGGGCCATGGGCAGAACTCTCCTTAGGCCACCAGACCCTGGCAGGGAATGGAGAGGTCATACGTAACCCATTAGACCGTCAGTTCTCAACCCGTGGGTTGCGACCCACAGGAACTGTATTAAAGGGCCGTGGGACTAGGAAGGTTGAGAACCGCTGCATTAGACAGTCCTTGTTTAGCTCCACGAGGTCTCTCCACTGCCCTTTTCACTTGCACTCAGAACCTGTGCCACCCTGACACAATCCCATCTAATTAAAAATCTTGTGGACACCTTTGAATATCTGGGGCAGCCCATGTGGGATAGGGCTTAGCTGAGGACAGGTGCCCTGACTTGGTTGGTGCCTGGCTCCCATGCCCCCATTTGCCTACTAGAACGGCCACTTAGATCAAGAGGTCTATCAGGGCATGGCCCCTACACGGCCGGCCCAGCCTGATAAGGACCATGAGCACCAGGTTAAGCGGGCCAGGGAAACCTTCATGGTGCCCCTTCTGGCTCAGCTTCCCCCAACCCCACTGATTTAAATGTCTTACCCTTTTCTTCCCCCTCCCAGGGGAGGGGGAGTACTGGGGAACAACCTGGGTGATAAAGGGGGGACGAGAAGAAGTGATAAGGGGGGTGGGGAAGGAGACAGCTGCACTTCCTCCCTGATAGGGACCCCACCCTGAGGGGCTCCCTGGCTTCGGTTGTGTCTACAGGAAGGACTTGAAGGTGTAGAAGAGGGGGGAGGGGTGGCAGGCAGGACGTCGGTGGCTTCTGCAACCCTTTGCCTTCGAAGAAGACCCTTCTTTGTTCTGCCCTGGGTTGCTTGTTCATTCATTCAGCAAATCGTTACCACACTCTTCCTGCCATCGCTGGCTGAGCTGGAGTCTGGGAGGGCTGCAAAGGCTGACCGAGCGCCCTCGCTCTTCCACCCTCCTCTCCACTCCGTTCCCCGGCCTTGAGGAAAGCAGCCGGCCAGTGAATAAGAGATGGACCTTAAGAGCAGGCCATCCTGAACCTGAAAGTGTCTCTCCCTGCTGTATAACCTTGGGAGGAAACAGCGTGAGCTCTCTAGGCCTTGGTTTTCTCACTTGGGAAAGGCAATGTAGGGTCTTTGTAAAGACGTGAAGGAAGGCTTGCGGCACGCCGCCTGGCAGGGCCTAGTCTGGGTGGCGGTCAAGGCAGTACAACCGCAACCAGTGGGAGTGGGCTTTGAACCCTGCTGCAAGGTTATTAGCTCCCACTTATTAGCTGGGGGATGGCCGGCAGTCCCGGACCCTCTCTGTGCCTCTCTTCTGTAAAGCCACGGTGACGATGGCACTTACTTCATAGAAGTCATTCGGAGCAAATGAGTTACCAGGTTTGGAATTATGCCTGACACACAATCAAGTAATATTTGCCTTTAGTGCTAGAATTTTCATCTCCTCTGGGGATCCTCTCCTCTGGCCAGATAGTCTCTAACCTGATATTCCCTTGCTCACAGCCAGCACCCACAAGGCACCCACATCCCAAGTCAGGGCTGGAGACGGTGGAGGCTGGAACTCATAGGCCAGGCTGGCACTGCCCTGGGCTGTGAGACTGGGGGCACAGGCCTTGCCTGGTATGGTGCCCGTGGCCCTCTGGCCCCCAGCTGCACAGTGAGGTAGGTGCGGTGTGAGGGACAGAGGGCGCATAGCTTACCCCATTATCTCCTCCTGCAAAGCCTCCTCTGCCCGTTAACCCCAACCAAGATTAAAGCCCCTCAACTGTCTCCAACTGCTCTGATTCGGGGATAAGGCTGGACCCTCACCGCCATCTGCCTCATGGTGCAGTGGAAAGGCTTCCTGATCTCTGGGAACTGGGGCTGGGGGATACCCCCACCTGAGCGGCGCTACCTCCAGAGCTTGCAGAGGAAAGCCGGCTCCTGGCAGGGACAGAGCCCCAGTGCCTCTGGGTCTCCCTCCTGGATCAGGGCTGTTGTTTGCTCCCTTCCACCTTTCCTGTCTCTGCCTCTTGGTCTCTGGGCTGCCTCTGCAGTCTCAGTCTCTGCTTCTCTCTCAGGCTGCTCTTCCCCCGCCCCAGAGCCCCACACCTGGCTCCCCACATCAGATAACCTCTCCTGGTCCTGCACCCCTGGCCTTCTTCCTCCCTGGCCGGCCCCACCTTGCAGCTCCTGAGCACCTAGAGGCCCCTGAGGGAGGGAAAGGGAGAGAAACCCCAAAGCCTTGCTGGGTAATGAGGGCATGAGAAGACAACTCTTTCTACTCCCAGCACATGTGGGGAGCACCCCCCACACGCACACACAGTGGAAACTCTACACTCCAGGGTCTAGTAGGAAACTGTGAGGGGGAGAACCCAGGGACCAGGCCTTGGGGCAGGAGGAAAATCCAGCCTGACAAAGTGAGGGGGTTGGGGTTGCAGAAAGGGGCAGCCTCTGGGGTTGGGGGTTCCACAGCTTCCTGCTTACAGGCATAGAGAAGCTTCTTCCCTTTTCCAGGGCTTCCTGCTTGCGTGAGGTCAGCTCACGTCCTGAGGCTACAGGCCTTCCCGGCGGGGCCTTCCTCAGGCAGGTCTGGGCTGGGAGGTGGGTGGATGCAAACTGGACCCACCCTGCTCCCTGCTCCCCAAGGAAGACCAAGCAGGGGTGGCATGGTTGTAGGAAAAGAGGTGCTGAGATGAGACACAGGTACAGGGCTCAGGACACAGGCCTGGGGCTGAGAGCCAGGAGGGACACTGTGGGAAGTGATGATGGGGTGTAGGAGGGAGGGGGCAGGTTGGGGGTGCCCGGGAGCTGGAGGTTTTAATGCCTCTTGACAACAAATGAATCATAGGCAAATTATGTGGAAATGATGGCGTAAATAAAGATGTGTTATTTCAAGGGCCCGCGTATAGAAAGGGCGGGGGAGGAGCAGGAGGCTGCCCAGCTGGATGGTGCCCGTAGGTGGGGGGCCCAGGTAGAGTTCCTGTAGGGGGTAGTGGAGAGAAGGGGGTGGAGGTGATGGTCCCTCAAATCTAATCTCATGTCACCTTCAGGGTGATGTGAAACAGCAGGTGGCCAACCACAGCCGGAGCAGAGCAGCCCTCACACCTCCTAAGCTCCTCAGGGGCCCCGCCCTCCCCTAACCTCCTTGGCTACTGTCACAGACATAATGTTCTTCCAGCGCCTGCTCTTCGCTTCCCTTCATCCTTGGCCCTGTCCTCAGCAGGAACAGAGGAGGCAGAGTTCCCTGGAACCCAGACAGGGGTGACCACCTGGCCTTCGCCCCTTATGGTGGGTTTTCTTCTGGTAGGACAAGGCTGAGCTAATACCCACAGTGACAGTCCCCTGGCATTGGACTGAGCTCAGCACCTTTACTCGCTAGATAAATGAATTCATGACTTCCTCATAGCCAAATCTCAGCTTCTGGTCAGCCCTCATCCCTGCTCCCCACAGCCCTCCACGATGCTAACAATCATTACATGATCAAAAAAACACGTATGCTCATACCAACGCACATCATCATTACCTAACACTGTATTTCTTCTTAATCTTTTCCTCCATGCCTATATGATTTTCTCAATAGTTGCCATCATATCATAGGGCATGCACAAATCTATATTTTCCTTTAATGCTATGTTGCAGTCATAAACATCTTTTTAACAGTGTTATAATTTTCTATTATGTGGAAATACTATAATTTAATTTACAATTTTCTAATTGTAAGTGTTTAAGTTGTTTCTAATTTTCCAGATTTCCATAATGGTAAGCATCATTATGCTCCTATTCCACTCCTTCTCCCCAAATTCTGGCCATTGAAATCTAGCTTAGGGTACACCGTGTGGGGTTATGGAGCCAAAGGGTAAGTACATTTTGTAGCTCTTACTATATATTGCCACATTGATTTCAAAAGAGGTTACGCCACTACCGACAGCATACACACTTCACCAGGTTCTCACTGATGTTTGAGCAAGCACCTGCCTTCAACTCGTTTTAATTGACATCGCTTTGATTACAATCAGGTTGAACGTTCCCCCACCTTTACTTACTAGCTGTGTTTCCTCTTTCCTGGTAGAGTCTGGGTCTGTGTTTGAACTTCAGTGCGCTAATTTTTCAGTGCTTCTTAACAAGTTGTGTGAGCTCTCTTTATAAGAATGGTTTTAAAGCATCGACTATTACAATCAAGTGCAAATCACTCTTTGACATTCTCTCCTACTTTGGATTTCCATGGGACCCTTCCTCTAGCTTCTCTCTGACAGGCCTTCTCAACCCCCTTCTCCAGCTTCCCTTCCTCCACCCATCTGAAATCTTTGTTTGCTCAGGTTTCTGTGTTTTGCCATTTCCCCTCCACTCCCTTTCTCTCCTCCTCTCTTCTCTCCTGCTCTCAGGTCTCATTCATCCTGCAACTTCATCCCTCACTGATCTCCAGGTCTTTATTTGTACCTCACTCTTCTTTCTAGTCCCATATAGCAACCGTCCCGCCAACGTCTCATACTCTACCTACCCAAAGCTCAATTCTGTATTTCCCTCCACATTTGCTTCTTTTCCCATATTCCCTAACTTGGCTACCCAAATATTTTTGGATTTGGGGTTGATTTTTAAAGGGGCAAGAGGAAGGTACAGGCTACCAGACTCGAAGAGGAAATAGGAGTCTATCAACCTTCAACTGAGAAGTGGAGGAAGCCAGTTGTCAGGGAAGATGCCACCTGTGACTCCGTTTCCTTGCCCACCTCTATAATAGAAATGATTCCAGGTCTAGTGATGGATGCTTGAAAACCAAAGTGGGTAGTCACTCTCCTAGTCACTCACCTTTGCTGGCTTCCTCCTCCGTCTCTTGAGCTCCTCTCCAGAAAGGGACTGCAAGGGGTAAAGAAGAAGTTAAACTATAAGTTATCTAAACCTGCCACCAGCCACATGTAGCTATTGAGCACCTGAAATGTGGCCAGTCAGAATCGAAATGTGCTATGAGTATAAGAAGATATATGCTGAATTTCAGCCTTTGTACGACAAAAGAATGTACAAGATGTCATTAATAATTTTTTATTTTGATTATATATACTATATTAGGTTAAATAAACAATTTAAATAAATTTTACCTTTTTTTTGGTGTGGCTACTAGAAAAGCTACATATGTGGTTCCCATTCTGTTTCTTTCAGACAGTGCTGGTCTAGACCCTGCCTGCGGGGTGGAACATGGGACTCTAGGCTGAGTTGATAGGACAGTCCATGGCAGATACTGGCATATGAGGGCCATCCAAAGCTTCAACCAGACATCTGCACCAGACACCAAAGGATAGACTCTTGGTGACCAAACTCACCCAGGCAAAGCAAAGCAATGCAACATTTCCTGGATAATGCCTTTAGTCTTTGACTTTATGAGGGCCTATGAGTTGGGGCTTAGCTTCCTTGAGCTTGTCCCTGTAGATGCCAGGATCACTCAGAGCTTTGGATCATCCTCCCTTCAATAGTCCTTGGGAGGCTCTCTATCACTCCACTAGAGTCAGGCCCTGGACCCTTTTCCAGAAGTCCAAAGGCATCCTTCTTCCTGTCTGGAGCCTTCTCTCCCCACCACTTGGGCTTAGGCTGAAAAGGAACAAAGATGGAGGTATGTTCAACTTGACCTTGGGCCTTTAGACACATTACCTGGGTTAAAGGCACATTTTGTGTTTCATTTCTGGTAACCTTCCTTCCTGCTGTCTCATTGATGGGGAAGAAGGGAAACAGGAAGGAGGAAGCAGGGGTGACAGGCATACTCCACTGGGCTGCTCTTCTCCTGTCTCGTTCTGCCTTTCCTTTGCCCCAGATGAGCCGTAGGAGGGCACCAAGCTGTGCCTTCATTTGTGTGAGTCTACCCCTCCCTCTCCTGGCCTAGAGGACTCCACCTCTCCCAGGTCCTGGCTGGGATCCGAAGACTCCAGGCAAGTGGGGGAAGGAGAGCCACTCCTACTTTCCCAGAAGCTGCTGCTGCCTCTTCCTGTTTTGCTAAACTTCTGGCTCTGGCCCTAAGGAGGGAGGGGGAAGTCACAAGCAGCTCCCGCCCCCCAAAGTTCAACCTTGTCCCCCTAGTCCTCTTAGCTAGTTATTTATAGCCCCCCCCCCCAGGCCCTGTCTGAGGAGCTGGCTCGCTCCACCCTCAAATATCAGCAGCTGTGACCATTACCCCAGGGATGCAGCCAGATGTGCAGATCACGCCAGATGCACAGTGCCAGGATTTGGAAGCGAGGCCAGGCCATTTTCTGCAGTCCCGTATAGCATCCCTTGCAGCCTAGTCCAGACTCCACTCCCAGACACCATCTGGGTATTGTAGGTTGGGGAAGGTAGCGCCTATTTTCCCGTTCCTATATCCTGGGCAAGCTACCCAGTATGCCCTAGAGAGCTCAGTTTGGGTTATAGACCCAACTGGATTCATTTGCATAATGTAGGTCAGAGCTCATTCTGAGACTGTAATTTGTAGAGGAAAACAGGCTTAGAGAGGCAGAAGAGACAGGATGCTATCTTTCTTCTATTACTAATGTTGGCATCGGAGCGCTGTACCTAACAGAGCCCAGTGTGCGTCAGGCACTGTTCTGAGCACTTCATGTCCCGATCTCGTCAGTCCTAGTAGCAACCCTAATATGGCAGGAGTGCCACACCCTCTCCAGATGAGGAAACCAAGTCTCCTGGAAGTTAAATAGCACGCCTAGGATTGTGTGGGGGTGGGGAGCAACAAACTACAGCCCAAGCAGCCTGATCCACTTGCTCTTAGCCACAATACAACACCACATCTCTTTGTCCCTTCCTTCACAGGTTTCTACATGATCACTCGATTTGGGGTAGAGAGCCCTGGAGCCCAGGCCTCCAGGCTGCCCAAGGGAAAGAGTGTTGCCTACAATCTCTCTTTGCGTTTCTGCCCCCAGCTACTGAGGCAAAGCTAATGTGAGAGATCTGACCGGTCAGAGACTTCTGGAATCATTGTTCCAGTCTTATTCCAGTAGCCAGCAGAAAGGGGTCCAGTAAAACCCACAGTGGCCCAATGATCTGTGGTGTCCCTTTCAACCTGGAACTCTGGTGACTTTTTTTTTCCTTTTATTAAGTCATATACACATAGATCATGAATACTTTTATGCATTTGTGGGGTACAATGTGATGATTTTTTTATATGCTTTGGAGTGCTTACATCAAACTAATCAAAATAGCTTTCAGCTCATTTACTTAATTATTGTGTCATTTATGTTCTATTCTTGATAGATTTGACTTGTACCCTTGCAATATGCTCCATAGGTGTGGTCCCCCCATTTACCCTCCCTCTATCAAACCTTCCCACTCCCCTCTCATCCCCCTCCACTTCTCTCCATTCTGGGCTATAGTTGTGATCTATCTTTCATAAGAAAGTGTGAGTAATTATAAATTGGTTTCATGGAAGTATTGAGCACATTGGATACTTTTTCTTCCATTCTTGAGATACTTTACTAAAAAGAATATGTTCCAGGCTCGGCACCTGTGGCTCAGCGGGCTAAGGCGCCAGCCACGTACACCTGAGCTGGCGGGTTCGAATCCAGCCCTAGGGCCGCCAAACAACAATGACGGCTGCAACCAAAAAATGGCCGGGCGTTGTGGCGGGCGCCTGTGGTCCCAGCTACTTGGGAGGCAGAGGCAGGAGACTCGCTTGAGCCCAGGAATTGGAGGTTGCTGTGAGCTGTGATGCCAC
>CAUYON010078835.1:0-24085 GCA_963573935.1 Arctocebus calabarensis
AAAATCAAGTCTTAAAATAAAGAAAATAATCACACCTACGGTGCATCTTAGCAGGGTACTGGGGAAACTTATTAAATGTAGAGTATCAATGTCTTTATATGGTGATCAAGAAAATGCCATTAAGGCTATCTGTAACAGTACGATCAAAACATTTCTGAATGTATATGAATCGTGCCCTATGATTGCACCAATGTACAGAATTATGATTCAATAAAATTATTAAAAAAAGGACAAAAAAAATAAAGAAAATATATCTTTGAGAATGTATTCAAATGTACTAGCTGCAACATATACAGATGTAGAATTTATTAATATAGGTGTTTATCTTCCCTTTGAAAATATGATCATATATATCACTATGGCTTTCATTCCAGGAATATGCAGATTTTTTATTTTATTTTATTTTTTGAGACTGAGCCTCAAGCTGTCACCCTGGATAGAATGCTGTGGCATCACAGCTCACAGCAACCTCTAATTCCTGAGCTCAAGCGAGTCTCCTGCCTCTGCCTTCCAAGTAGCTGGGACTACAGGTTCCCGGCACAACACCCACCTATTTCTTGGTTGCAGCCGTCATTGTTATTTGGTGGGCCGGGCTGGATTCGAGCCCACCAGCTCAGGTGTACGTGGCTGGTGCCTTAGCCCATTGAGTCACAGGTGCCAAGCCGAATATGCAGATTTTAAACAAGATTTCTTATATTTTTGCAATCAAACTATGGCCTCCCTAAAGAGACATTGCTAAAGGAGCAAAGTGTTAAAAGTTGATTTTTAAAACTTGAAATTGGAAATATTTTCATATATATTCCTTAAAAAGGAATTATAGGAAGTTAATTATACTGGAAAGTTAGGATACTTAAGATGATTGGACCTGGTTCAGGACTTTGGGAGTCCAAGGAAAGAGATCCCTTGAGTCCAGGAAATTAAGATTACAGTATACTAGCTGGGAACCATTAGGTCAGTGGTTAGGGTGCTGGCTACATACATTGACACAAGCAGGTTATACATTGACGCAAGCAGGTTCGAACCCAGCTTGGGCCTGCTAAAACAACAACTGCAACAAAAAAATAGCTGGGTGCTGGGGCAGGCGCCTATAGTAGGGAGATAAAGTGAGACTCTTTTTCAAAAGAGAAAAAGGAAAAAAAAAATACAGTATACAGAGCTATGGCTGTATTCCACTCCCATCACTGTGCTCCAGCCTGGACAGAATGAGACCTGTCTCTTTAAAAAAAAAAAAAAAATTGGCGATGCATGTGGCTCAGTGAGTAGGGCACCCGCCCCATATACTGAGGGTGGTGGGTTCAAACCCGGCCCCAGCCAAACTGCAAACAAAAAAATAGCTGAGCATTGTGACAGGCACCTATAGTCCCAGGTACTTGGGAGGCTGAGGCAAGAGAATCACCTAAGCCCAAGAGCTGGAGGTTGCTGTGAGCTGTGATATCACAGCACTCTACCAAGGGTGACAGAGTAAGACTCTGTCTCTACCAAAAAAAAAAAAAAAAAAAAGCATGCTCATAGACATAGTCCTAAATCAGGATTAAAAAAAAGATGAGAAACACTACTTGGCGAAGCCATATGCTAAACACAAATTGCCCATAAGTGAATTGGAATGTTTCTGGCTTAGCATCTTATTTGTAAACCAAAATGCATATTATTAATCAGAACATATTGTTCTTTCTGAAAATATTTACATAATCACATTGAACAAGATTCTGCTATATTAAGTGACCAGACATGATCTGGCAACACTGAAGGGAAGAATAAAGAGCGATGGGGGCAAATGCATGGGTAATATTGAAACATGAAAGATACTGAAATAGGTAGTCTCAATTAGAAGCCTTTTCCCTCCAGAATAATTAGAAACTAAGAAAAGTTGCTATTGACATTTCTTTGCATAACCCAGGATAATAAAAAGGAATGTATGTCAAGGCGCCTTCCAAAATAGTTATGTGGCAATCAATATTGTTGCTTTTTCACAGGAGAAATTGAGGTGGGCAGTAAGGCATGTTTACTGGGCCTACGAAGTGACTAGTCCAAGGCTTGCTCTTTTCCTCTTATTAGACCACCTCTATTGTAATTAAAGAGCTTGAGAAATGCCGTGAGGTAGAGAGCATCTACCTTATCCTACTTCATTCATAAAAGTAATGACTTCAGGCAGGATTAGCTAAAGTGGTACAGGTTTAAAGTAAGACAAGTTTAGGTTATCTCTTCGTATAGTGATTTCCTTTCTTTTGGATAAATACCTAGTAGAAGGATTGCTGGATGATATGGTATTGCCATTTTCAGCTTCCTACTGTTCTTCCATACTGTTTTCCATCGTGGCTGTACTACTTTACATTCCCACCAGCGTTGTATAAGCATTCCCCTTGCTCCAGTTCCTGACCAGCATTTGTTATTTTCTGTGTTTTTGATAATAGCTGTTTTAACCAGAGTGACCAGAACAATTTTCAAGTGGTGAGGATAAAGTAATGAACTAGATAGGCAAGGCCCCAGTCCAATAGAGATTTATATTTTACTGGGAAGAGACAGACCAAAAAAAAAAAAAAAAAAAAAAACAGACAAGAAGGCAGATTAACAATCCAAACTGTAAAAGAGTATAAAGAAGTAAATAAAGTCATGAAATAGAGTAAGGTGTGTGGGAAAGGGCTTCTTTAAAGGGAAGGCCTTTCTGAAGGGGAAATGGAAATACAGAGAAAGGAGACAGGGTGTCAAATCAGAGAAACCATTGAAATTGTGTTCAAAAGTTAGTGAATATGTGGGAAGATTCTCAAAGGGACCTGAGATCTCTTTCCGTTACATCAGTGTGCCCTGAGAAGATTTTAAGCGTGCCATGATTTTAAAGATCATTAATTATTTTCAAAAGCAGGTCAAAACATAGTAAGCATATCTTTTTTTTGATCAATGTAATTTAAGTGTTCTGTGTAAATTTAATTCTAGGTTCAAGTGTGCCATGAGATTAAAAAGGTTGAAAAACACTACCCTAAATGTTAAGAACTAGTATATTTAGATGCTTATTGAAATGTTTTGGGGTTTGAATTTAGAGCTCGGTGTTCAACCTGACAGAACATGAGGGTATCACCAGCAAAAGATTGAAAAAATTTCTTCTTTGATGTCAATGCTTTATTAGAAAAACAATAACTGACATTTTCAGTATGCATTTACTGTACTTACATATATAATTAGTTTTAAGTTTTTCTCTACATCAAACTGATGTGGGAGGGGGAGCTATAGAGAGGTATATTCTTTACCCTTCTTTCCACTTACTTCATGGAACTGTACAGATATATGCATTAGGGGGTACAAAATGGGGCTGCTGTGATATAAATGTATACCAGATTAGCAAAGAATAAATTTTGTTCTTTCCATTATAAGACCGATGACTGACCTGACACTGACCAGAGGTGGGCTTACTTTCAGCAGGTATACCGTTCTTCCATTTTAATTATTTACTATGTTATAGATAATAAGCACAGTTAAAACTTTACATATATATATACATGATTCTATATGGTCACTCTAGAGACGTGCAGGGCAAACCTCCCGGCTTTACTGGAACGGGCAATGGAGGGGAGGCTCAAGGGCCAAGCCCTGGGTACCAGAGGCCCACTGGCCGCCACGCGGAGCCCTCAGCTCAGGAGGCCCAGAGCAGGGCCAGGAAGGCCCTGAGGGTCCAAGAAAGTCCAGGAGACCCTGGAAGGCCAAGGAACCACGAGGGGGCCCGGAAAGCCTCAGGGAGGAGCCTCGAGAAGGCCCGGGGAGGCTCAGGCCTTTGTGCGGGGAGCCCGGGGCGCCCCTCCACCCCGCGATGGCCGAGTGGGCAGGGCAGCCCCTGAGAGGGCCCGGCGGGGAGCAAGGGCAGAACCCGAGATTGGGCGCCCGGCCCCGGCAGCGTCGTGCGTCCCGAGGGCTGCGCGGCCGGATGATCCCCCAGAGGATCCGAGCCTGGGCGACCGCCGACGGACCCGTAGCCCCGGAATACCGGTGGACCTGGTGGAACGCAGGGCCGCCCCGGGTGCCCCCGCTCTCCGGTCGTTGCCCGGCGACCTGGCCGGTGGGGAAGCCCGCGGAGCCACAGCCCCGGGCGAGGCTGGCCTCTCTGGGCCCGGTCTGGGCCCGGGGCCCGGCCCCCGCCCCGGCTCCGGCCCGGGCCCGGGCCCGCGGGCCACACAGGCCCTTCACGGCTGAGGGCGCCGCGCCGGCGGCCGGCCGCCGCTCGCTGCCCTCTTTGTCCGTCCGCTGCAGGAAGGCCGAGTCGGAGGGGGCGCCAGCCAAGCCGTTCGTCCTGCACGCGGAGGGGCCCCGGCCTCGGGGCGGCAGCGCCCTCGGAGAGGACGCCGGGGAGGACACGTGGGCCTGCGGCGCCGTAGGGTAAGAGGCCCGAGTCCCAGGGCAATTCGCCAGTGCCCACCTGCAGCCCGTGGGCTGGGCTCCCCAGCGAGGCGGCCACAGCCCGGGAGGGAAAGGGGCCCACTCTCTCGTGGGCCTGGCAGCAACCTCTCCAGCCCTTCGACCTCACTTCCCTGCACTCACAGTCACGAAGGCCTCCTTGTCTCCAGGCCCCTGCTCCAGGAACCTTGGTCTATTCCAGTCTCCTGCTGCCCTCCTCCATGGCACACAACTGGGTGGCCTGAGGCAGCGCCACCTAACCAGCAATCTCCTTCCTCCTACATTCAAACCCAGTGCCTGGCATACATACAGCAGGTGGATCAAATCCTGAACTATATCTCGTCTTTCTTCAGGATACACCTTTCTCTTCAGGAGACAATAAATTGTAAATGATTAGCAAATACAATGATTACTGCTGCAGCTTTAATTTGTGATTCTTTCTAGATAGCCGTACCTCAATCCTTTACTGCTTGTCCTGTAGTTAGTTCTCTAATACTTTACCTTAGGTACTGGGTGTTTTGGGCACCATGGTAGCTTGTTGTGGAAAATATAGTTTGGTCCCTTGGGCCCTTTAGTTCTCTGAAACATGCATGGAGTGAGTGCTTGCTGTGCCATTATTTAAGATTAACCCTGCTTTCAACTGGAGCACTTGTTTTGAATGATTAAAACAGGATTCATGGCCCTGTTTTATAAGTTCCAGATAATTCACCCTATTTTTTCCAATGAGTATTTCATCTTCTTAGCTGCTATCTCTTTTCTCACCACTGACCTTAATTTCCTAATCTTCTGTCAGTTAGATCTTTCAAATTACTTTTGTCTGTGTTCTTTTTTGGTCTGGCTTGCTGCTTGTTTCTGGTCGATTTCATGTTGTCACCTGCCATGCCCTCCTAGTTCCTCTTCAGCTTAAGCATTTTCTTAACCTCCTTTAGCTAGGAAGTGAAAGCTCATGCTTTCTTTTTCATAAATGTTGACCTTTACCCATTAATGTGCCTGTTCTTACAACCTGTATAGGATTTTAAGGAAACAGAGAAGCAGCTACAACAAAATGGGGAGAAGAAATGGTGAGAACTGTAGCACCAACCTGCGTCTGTCAAACATCTCTCATGAGGTATGGCGGATGCCATTGAACTTAAACATTCAGTCAGCAGCCCTCATTGCTAAGATGTAACTCTTAGTGAGTCTTACTATGGTGATAACCCTTGCTGCTTTTGCTTTGTGAGCAGTTTGTCCTGAGTTTTCCTCTTGGTACATTTGGAATTACAAATGGAAAATTTTTATTTAACAAAAGGAAAGTTAGCCAGCTTTTCGGAAAAAAATCTCAAAACATTTCTAGTTGCAAATGGGTTTTGTTAAAGATGGCACCTTGTTATCAATCGGGCAGTGCTTTTTTATTTTCTTGCATGTACTTTATGAAAAATATTAGTAAAGGTGGGATATTGAACATACAATCAAGTCCCAACTGTTAAGAAATTTGCTAACTAGCTGACTAGCTTTCCTTACCAGGAGACAAATTTGTTTTAATTTTATTGTATAATCTCAACAGGACAGTTTTCCTCAACTTTCCTTTACTATTTTAATATAAGGATATTTCTTTCACCTGCATATTTAGTACTTTAGTGTACCAGGATCACACAGCTGAAAGAAGCTTGAGCATCCATTGAGAAGTTTAAAACTACAAATAACTAGGCCTCATCTTCATCTCACTAAATCTGTAGTTTTTTGTGGTTTTTTTTGCAACTATTACTTCTAAAAAGCTCTCCCTGATTATGGTGTATAGACTAACCCTGATACATATTATTCCAGAGAGGAATCAATTTCATCAATTTTATTATTCAAAAGCCTCCAGAAAAAGATGATCTGTGATGTCTCTTCTAATGTTCAACTACCCTTGCTATTAGGAGATACCTCTTTGGGGGTAAATTAAATCCTCATGCTGTATTAATGTAGAGATGATACTTGATCATACCAGTGTTTCATTTGCTTAGAGCTTAATTTACAAAAGCTTTTATTTGAGCTGGAAACAACTGAATTCATTCTTTAAAACTTAACTTTCAGGCTCGGCGCCCGTAGCACAGTGGTTACAGCGCCAGCCACATACACCAAGACTGGCGAGTTTGAACCTGGCCTGGGCCTTGCTAGACAACAATGACAACTGCAACAAAAAATAGCTGGGCATTGTGGTGGGCACCTTAGTCCCAGCTAATTGGGAGGCTGAAGCAAGAGAATCACTTGAGCCCAAGAGTTTGAGGTTGCTGTGAGCTGTGACACCATGGCACTCTACCAAGGGTGACATAGTGAGACTTCGTTTCCAAAAAAAAAAATTACTTTCATATAAACGAATCATCTCTTTCACTTTCCACTTTCCAGAATAAATTATAATTCTCCTCAACAGCCATCTTACGTTTTCCTCCCATAGGATTCTACACAATGTGTGAAACATACTCAGTAAAAATTAGTACCTTTCTCCTTTCATTAATTTTTTAGCTCTCTTTTGAGTATTTCCCAAGTGTTTTTTAACATCTAGAATCTAGAATAGGTAGTGGGCTAGTTAGTGTGAAATATAATGTGAGGATTAGAGATTTTCTATGATCAATGGAAAGATTTTTATAGGCTGTCAGATCTGGTACTCAGATACAGAAGATTGGATGAATGTGCCATTGTGTGGGGACACACTTAAGAGGACATTTCATTAGAATACATTTTAAAAATCAATTTTGAAATCCTGCATCATTATTTTTGCCAAAATTAGAATGAAACCACAAATCATTATAAGTCTTTCTAATAATAAAAAATTTTAAAAAGTCTATTTCCTGAATAATAGGTATTATCATGTTGATAATGGTTTGATAAGAGAAAATTATATTCCCTTCAAAGATAATGATCATATTCTATCTTCTCATAATGAAGGAGAGGGCGTCATGAAGCTTTGTGCTTTTTGTCAAACTTTACCCAAAGAACATGTAGAAGTATATATTTGAACTTTTTAAATTTTCTTAATGTTAAGTTTGTCCTAAAAAAAATATATTGTTTTAGAACTTATCTCACTGGAATTTGGATTCAGAAGTACCAGTTTCTGAAAATAAAAACCTCCCACCTGGACGAGATAGTGCAACAGGTGGTAAGAAACCCTAGATGTGCATATTTATACTGGAATAATCACCTATATTAAAGGGGGTTTGTCTTAACTATACCCAGTTTTATGTAACTATTAATTGTCATTTTTTTCATGTACATTCTTTCAGGAAAAATTAACAAGGTAAGGATAAATATTTGGTTTTAAATTATTCACAAAACATACTGTTTTAAAAGTATATGTACTTGAAAAATTTTTCTTCCTCAAAATTAAACCTTAGTTTCATTTCTGTAGAACTTTCAAACAAGCCTTTTCTATTTCACAGGGCTACAAATTTGTCATTGAATTAATATTTTGTTATAATAGGTGTTTTCAACATAACAGTACTAGAAATGGTAATTGACACTAGGTTTTGCTTCTTTCTTTTTGGTTTTTAAGCTTTATTGTACATTAGATAATATAGTTTTTATAGTCATTGCCAAAAGGGAAGTAGTCTGAGCACTCGGGATGTCTTGAAGCAGTTGAAATGGTTATATCTTGTTTTGAAGTAGTAGAAAATTAATCTTTTTATTTACCTTTTTTGATCAAAATAGAAAACACAACTACAAAATAAAAACTATTAATGATATTCAAGGCTCATTAATACTGGTTAGTTGGTATTTATAATAGATTAATTACATTAACATCATTAGATTAATATAATCGAATTAGTATAACTGATTCCTGTTGAAATCACTAGAAACAAATGATTTCTATATGTATAAAGGGAATATCGTTGGAC
Organism: Arctocebus calabarensis; assembly: GCA_963573935.1. Lineage (NCBI taxonomy): Eukaryota > Metazoa > Chordata > Mammalia > Primates > Lorisidae > Arctocebus > Arctocebus calabarensis. The sequence continues at coordinate 8,235 of CAUYON010078835.1, forward strand.
TTTGTATTCCTTGTTTAGAATAAGAACTAGAGATTTTTGGAATGAGAATAGGGAACAGAAATATATTGTGCTTAAAATTAAAAGTCTTCTTTTAAGACTGCTGCTTTACAGAACCATTTAGAAATTCCAATAAAGTAATTGATTCTAGAACTTAATTTGTCAGAGCATGTTCACAAGACAACACAAGTGGGATTTTATTCATCATACTGATAAAATACTATTTTTAAATCATTTGTAGTTATTAAAATATTTTTAATGAATTTTCTATTCTCAGAATAGTAAACAAGGGATATTTCAGTTATGGAGTTATCCTCTTACTGAAGGAAGTACTATGGAGAACAAGTAAGAGAATATTTTTCTAAAACCCTAAATTACTGAAATAAATTTAAATACAGCTAAGTTAACTGCTCAAAATGCAAGGATACAAACAAGCAGGAGAAAAGTTACTGTGTGTGAATAATGGAAAACAATAGAAATTCACCCTGAACTAGAAGTGGCTGCAGACAGAACAAGAGAATAGTAAGAGATAAGAATTTACTGTGCCCTTACAGTGAAGGTTTAGATGGGTATAGTTCAGACTTGTTGAAGGGAAAGGAACTGTTTAAAGTACTATTCCATATGCCAGGAACTATTTAATCGCTTATGTGTATTAACTCTCACACCAATCTTATAATGTAGGTACTGTTACCATCATCCTGTTTTACAGATGAGGACATTAAAGCATGGTGGCAAGTAACTTGTCCAAAGGGACACCACTAACAATGGTAGAATCAGGCCATAAAAGCTTGGTCCATGCCCATAGCCATTACAGACCTTACCTAGGTTTGGCTTCTTACTTTTTGGTTTTTAAACTTTATTGTACATTAGAACAAATTAACATGCTTCTTGAAAATATAGATTACTAGCATTTGAAAATTAATACTTATTAAATAAACACTGCTTTGTGTCATTTTTACATAGTGTCTTAGTTCATGGATCCTGAGTTTCAGGCCTCTACTTTATCTAGTTTTAGCAATAGAGGTCAGTTGATAGCAGCTGTCTCTTAGCCAGATTTTTCCTCCTTGAGGCCTAGGGTAAAGCTCACCTTATCTTAAAATACAAGGGAGAAACTAAGAAATGCTAAAGGAAATTAGGGTGACTAATGTCCTGAGGGGACAGGAGAGGGTATTTCCTTTGTGACAGAACTCAGCTGGGAACAAGGATTTCAAGGTGAGAGGTCTAATGAAGTGAACAGATTTCATCTTTGTAGCAAAGAAGCAAATATAAATTGGTTCAGTAGAATGTAGTGGGTAGGATCATAGGCATGGGATTCCACCACTCTACAGCTGTGTGAACTTTGCCACTCTATACCTCAGTTTCCTTATACGTAAAAGGTGAAAGATAAAAGCACCTGTCTCATGAGGTTGTTGTAAGGACTAAATAAAATAATGTGTTTGATAAGTATTTGCAGGTAACATTGGGTAGTCTTGTTTAATAATGTTGCAGAAGATGGAAGTTTGGAATCAATTAAGTATTTTGTTAAGATTTTTCTCACCTAGGTGCAGTGGTACACTCCTGTAATGCAATTACACCGAAAGCTAAAGTGGGAAGATCACTAGAGGACAGGGAGTTTAAGACCAGCCTGGGCAACAAAGTGAGAACCTATATCTCTTAAAAAAAAAAAAAGAAAAAGGTAGCCAGGCCTGCTGGTGCATACCTATAGTCCCAGCTACTTGGGAGGCTGAGTATTGATTGCTAGGATCATGCCCCTGTACTCCAGCCTGGGTGACAGAGGGAGACCCCAGTATCTCAAAAAAAAAATTTTTTTTTGTCTTCAATATATAATCAAGTAAAAAGAATAAAAGTAATTATAACTTTCATTTAGTGTTTAACATTTTGCAAAGTGTGTGTATAAATTATCTCACTTCTCAGACTACCTCTGAGGAAGGCATTATCATTTCCATTTTGCTCACTCATCTGTGGCAAAGGGGTTCAAGCCTAGGCCTTTTGCCTCCAGAGTCCACGTGTTTTTACTGTACTATGTGACTTGTATCTACTAAGAATTGTAAATTTAAGGTGATTTTCCTGTGGTTTTTAGAAGGCAAGGCAATATACCTAGTATTTAGCTAAATGAGTAAATTTTTATCATTTTCTGTAAAATCTTTCAGAACCCTTTTAGATTTCTTTTATCTTTATTGTAAAGTGGCCTTAAAGGAAGCTAGAAGATATCAAGACTATATGTCAACTACTACATGAAATGTTTCAATGTCAATATTTCAAGTTTTCTAAAATCTAAAAAACTTTGTATTCTATGGCCTGACATTTTTACAGTTTAATTTTAATATAATTTTTGGAAGTATTATTTCTAAAATAGAAGAGGCCCATTAGATGGAAATTACTTGGGACTGTATCTGTGGTAAATTTTGATATATGTTGTTTGCTTCCTTTTTTTTTTTTTTTTGTAGAGACACAGTCTTATTTTATCGCCCTTGCTGGAGTGTCATGGCGTCACACAGCTCACAGCAGCCTCCAACTCCTAGGCTTAGGCAGTTCTCTTGCCTCAGCCTCCCGAGTAGCTGGGACTACAGGCACCTGCCACAACACCCGGCAATTTTTTTGTTGCAGTTTGGCCAGGGCTAGGTTTGAACCCGCTACCCTTGGTATATGGGGCAGGCTCCTTACCCACTGAGCCACAGGCGCCGCCCTGCTTTTTTTTCTTAGTTAAAAAATCACAATGGCAAACATTGAAGGCTTTGTTAAGTAACCTAATTACATTCTTTAGAAGTTTCCTTTTATCTAATTCTGGGTTAATAAACACTGTAACTTGAGTTTCAGTTAAACAGCCTCATTTTCAGACATTATAATTGCATATACATGTATAATATAGGCAAATAGATACAGTTAGCCACTTTTATCCAGTGTCTATTCATAGTGACAGTTAGCTATTTTAGGTATCATCATCTAGTCACCTGTGCTTGCACAAAAGGATACCTAGTTAATATTTGAATCTATACTAACAAAATTTACATAGTTGTATTTAATCAGAGGACATCTTGAAATTAATGTATTTCTATTAGAGAGCTACACATATGCCTTTGGGAAGTAAACATTAACTGATTTGATAAATTTATTTAATCATATTTTAATAGCATTTCAATTCTAGTCAACAAACCATTCATGAATTAAATTATTTTTTAAAGGGAATTCAAAAAATCTTCAATGGAAACTGGCTTTAATGTAACCAGTAATCCTGTAAGGCTTTTTACTTTGAACCACTCACTGACAAGTGCTTCAACTGATAAGCAAGCTGGTCCTGACCTTGGATTGCCAGTTTCATTAGGTCTCTGCTGGCCCTATGCTGATGGAGACTTTAAGGACAGAAATGAGCTTCATATTAATTCATGTTCAACTATAGAAAACAACAATGGTGAAACTTTATCTGCTCCAAATTGGAACTTGAAATATGGAAACAGTAGTGTGGAAGAAAATTTAACAGATGAAAGTGATTTATCAGAAAATGAGAAAGCAAGTGATACTTTACTTAGCTATTTTAAGAAGATGGACCTGAACTTAAAGCCAGAAACAATAGAAAACGTTGAAGAATCTTTCACTGAAGAACCCAATGAAGTATTCCCGTATCCTGATTTTCTCCCTCCTCCTTTAAATTCTCTGGACTTGCACAAGTTAGCCCTCTCAAAATCTGAAAATTGGAAAGCGACAGTGGAACCTCCAGAAAACTCTATTGAAAACTTGGTAACTCGTTTACTGGAACTAGAAAGATTACAACATATGACTATACAAAAAGAGAGGCCAAGATTACAAACTACTTTCTGTACTCCAGCAGTTACTGAACGACCCTCTTCCTCCAAAGCTATACCAAAAGTGAGACAGCCAAAACTTTTTGACTCTTTGAGTCTTCAGACGACTTGTGTAGACAAAAGTCGAGAAAAAAGAAAAAATTCTGGTTCTTGTAAGCTGGAACAAAATACTTCAAAATGGAATTGGAGCAATGCCGGCAAATATAAATGGGATTCTAGACCACCATCTCTAAAAGGTTCATCCACAACAAAACAAATGATTGCAACTTATGATGATTTTAAGAATCCCAAAAGTTCCATTTTAAATCCATGCCAAGAACTCTCATGTAAGCCTACTACTGCCCAAACAACTCAATCACTAGTTAAAATGGTCTCAACCAGATGTCTGCCACCAAGGTCTCCAATACCTGTTTCACCTGTACCTCTATCTTTTCCTGACAGTCTAAAGGAAGAAATTAAAGGACCAAGGACCAAAAAGAAACTCTACCGAAAAAATATAGTGTTGAATAGACCATTCTATATTCAGAAGTTAAACTGTTTGTCACCTTCATTTATTACTAAGGATAAGTACTCACCCATTGACCAAAAATAACTTCTTTGATACATCTCAGTGTGAGCAAATCTATTCCAAGATGCTCAGCTAAGATATAGTTGATTATTCTGAGATAAAAAGTATTAAAGAAACAAACCAAAAATCACACAAAACAATTGCTTGATGTGATATGGGAGTAGAACTTGTGAAAATCACCACTGTCTATAAATCCAAGGGCTGCTATACTGACATATTTGACAATCTTTTGCATGTTATGTTTCAAAGAAATGTTTTACTTAGTAAACTATTCAAAAGATTGTTTTTTTTATAGTGTTTCCCAATATAATTCCATCATCGATAAATGGTGTAACTGACTTATTGCTGCTGTAGTTATTTTTTTTACTGTGTCTTATTTTATATTCACAAGAGTTAGTTACCTCTGTTGAGATTTTTAAAGTATTTCTCACTCTGATACCTTTTTTCCTCTCCCCATCTCCACAAATTTTGACCTAGCCTTTGGGCATTTGCTTCCCCCTTAAAAGCTCAAGTTGTTCTGTTAAATAAAGACCTTCTTCTCCCGAATTCTTACAACTTTCCATTTCCCAGGCCTTTCTTTGTCTCATACATGACAGGCAGATCACTTCTCTTTGGTGCCCCACCTACAGGGTTGGGCATGAAATAATCCTCTTCCATTCAGGACTGATAGTTGTAAATTGTTAAAAATTTGCAATCATCTTATTCAAATGAAAAATTGGGTAAGATCATTGTCCACAGAGCAGCCCAAATCTCAAATTACTGAACCTCGAAGTTTCTAAGTCTTAACCCTGGCTAGTTGAAACTCTCAAATAGCTAAAGCTTAACTCATTAACAGGTGAAAAGGGAAACTACCTGATTGACAAGCTTTACTGCATCTAAGAATCAGAGAAATAAATGAAAGAGTCCTGGCTTCTATTGCAGGCCACCTGAACAAAATCTAAGTGGCAACCACAGATATACATCATAAGCAACATTCCATGTGATTTTAATGGAGGTGTTCTTGGATCACATTTTCAAAAGTGTAAAGTAAAAGACAATATTTGGGGGTACACTGTGCTTTGGTTTTAATGGATAGTTGGTAAATTCAAAGTTTTTTTTTTTTTTTTAGAGACAAGTTTCACTTTGTCGACCTCAGTAGAATACTGTGACATCACAGCTCACAGCAACCTCCAGCTCTTGGGCTTAGGCGATTCTCTTGCCTCAGCCTCCTAAGTAACTGGGACTACAAGTGCCTGGCACAATGCCTGGCTATTTTGTTGTTGTTGCAGCTCGACAGGGGCCAGATTTGAACCCACAACCCTCGGTATATGGGGGCAGCACCCTACTCACTGAGCCACAGGCGCCACCCCTAATTTTTTAAACTTATTTTAAAATATAACATGATTAAGACTTTAAATATTATCCAAAAGTACCAAATAATCTCTCCACCCAACCACACACACAGCCCCTATAAAGTTTTTGTGTATCATATCCCCAAATGAGTTGGAATATTTATGGGATGGTATGAGATGAATTAAGGGTTAATTCAAATAATTGTTGAAGAGAGCAGCTGTAGCTCTTTTCTACTTTAGAAAATTGTTTTTAGAAACGGGTCACAGCATGCTTAATTTTTAAATTAGTTTCAAAAAATATTCTAAAACATTACAATACAAAAGCAACACAGCTTTAGAAAATAAACTGGTCAGATTCCCTTAGTATAATGGAATTATAAAAAACAGATTTACATTTTCACTCAATTCCAACTATGACCTTTGTTTCCCATCCACTTTTACTCCCATTCTTGCAATTCCTTTCAAATTGTGTTGACCTTCAGTTTTTTTTTTTAAATTATTTCATTTTATTTGTTATTTTGAGATAGAGCCTCAAGCTGTCACCCTCACAGCAACCTCCAATTCCTGGGCTCAAGCGTCTCCTGCCTCTGCCTCCCAAGTAGCTGAGACTACAGGCGCCCGCCACAACGCCCAGCCATTTTTTGGTTGCAGCCGTCATTGTTTGGCGGGCCAGGGCTAGATTTGAACCCGCCAGCTCAGGTGTACGTGGCTGGCACCTTAGCCCGTTGAGCCACAGGCGCTGAGTCGACCCTCAGTTTTTACCAGCTCTTTGTAAACCATTCATTTCTAGCTTCGTTACCAATCTATATTTTCCTCCCCACTTCTACAGTTTATTTGTAAAAACCTTCAAAAGGGGGCATCCTGCTTTGTTACTGTTATCTTGGCAGGTAGAAGATAACCCCTAAACTTTAAGAGTATGACTGACAAAGGAATTCTTTTCATCATTATTGTTATGCATGACACAGTGGTTAGAAGTGACAGCTCCACCACCAAACTGTCTCATTTGAACCCAGTGTCTGCCACTTAACAGCTCTAACACTTTTGGCAAGTCTGCTTAACCACTCTGTGCTTCACCTCTTCTGATTTGGAGAGTATCTTTTATCTCATAATCACTTGAGGATTAAATGACCTAGATGCAAAAGTATCTGACATATAGCAAATACTCAAAAAAACACACCAGGGAGTTAAGAATGATGCAGGAAAGCAGACTAGTCCAAGAATGAGCTGCCTCAGAACTAATTTACTCAAAGTGCAGAAATAATTCCTAACAAATTAATGTCCTGCTTCTTGCTAAGCACAAAGACATGGTGTAAGTAACACAAACCCTGAAATTCCGTGGAGGCCAGCACTGGCAGTAGGCATAAGAGATGGGAAAGTGAGCAGAATTGGGAAGTTTGTAGAGACTAGAAATGTACCATCTCAACTTTACCCTGTAAATAAACACAGGAAAAGACTTGGTTCAAATGAGCAACACATACTAATTTAATGAAATGTAGAGGTCACCACTGAGGGGAAAATGGGAAAAATTAACTCAACTTCTACCATTATCTTTGAAGAACGAAATGCCTGGAGTTTATTAAAAACACAAATTCTGTTCAGGAAAATTTAGATTAACTTGGTTTGCCCTTAACTTTCATATGTTTAGCTCTCCAGTAATACCTTCTCAGTCCCTTGTTTTGTCTTTGTGAGGTCAAATCTGACTTTCTAACCAGAGAAACACATGAAAGGTCCTCAACCAATACGCTCTTATCAGTGTTGTTCAACCTTTATCTCACAGCACACTTGAAACTATAAACTTCTGTGGCACACTTATTTTGGTTAAAAAAAAGTACACTTAATGTGCTTTTAACTTATTTTGAAAATAAATGTATTCTTTAAAAATTTTCATGGCACATCTAAGATCCTCTCACAGCAGTGGTTGAAAGTCACTGCTCTACATACTATTTTCCCTAGAATGGACCAGTTACAATGACTTCAGGGCCACTTTACATGATTATATAGCCCCCCCAAAATTACAACTAAAGCCTTAACAAGGTCAGCCAATATAATCTGACCTATTTCTTTTAAAGCCATGACTGAACAAGACTAGCCTCTACTTGCCACTGAAATGGGGTTAGTTCTAGCTGGGGTGAGGGTATTCTGTAAAACCAGATGCTCTGACCCCTATCACAGTCATGTAACTTCCCCGTTGGCTGTTATTTTATTCACTGTTTTTAAAAGCCTAAAACATTTCCTTGAAAGAGAACAAATGGGCTGATTAAGGATAAAAGCCCAAGATTTGTCAGTCTTCCATATGGACAATTAATCAATTCATACTATTATAAAAAGGGGAGTTAGCGGCTCGGCGCCTGTGGCTCAACGGGCTAAGGTGCCAGCCACGTACACCTGAGCTGGAGAGTTTGAATCCAGCCCGGGCCTGCCAAACAACAATGACGGCTGCAACCAAAAAATGGCCAGGCGTTGTGGTGGGCGCCTGTAGTCCCAGCTACTTGGGAGGCAGAGGCAAGAGACTCGCTTGAGCCCAGGAATTGGAGGTTGCTGTGAGCTGTGATACTACGGCACTCTATCCAGGGTGACAGCTTGAGGCTCGGTCTCAAAAAAAAAAAAAAAGGGAGGTGGCTCATCACCTATTATGTTTCCATCACTAGGAAAACCAAAGCAGAAACATACATTAACAGCAACATGAATATAACATATCCTTGGTGTTCTGCACCTAGTCATTTGAACATGTTACGATGTTTGTGAGGGAAATCCAAACTCAAGCAAAGATAAAACCAGGAGACAATATAGTAACAACAGGTATATTTTATTAAGTGTCCCAATAAGTTGTGACTAGGAACATGCACTGCTAAAATGCAAGTTACAATTCAAATGATATTATGAACAATGAGGATACACATTTGAGCATTTTCAGAGATCAGCTTTCATTATCTTGATCACTAAATGGAAAGGTTCTTCAGAACAGTACCTTACCCTATTACAGAAGGAGAAGAAAAATTAAGGATGCCGTAATACCGTCTAACAAAGTAAATGGAGAACATTTAAAGCTAATTTAATGTATATTATTGACATATAAAAACGATAAATTCGTTGTGAACATTTCTATAAGGAGGACACTCTTTCTAGGAAGGAGAATAAAACTCATACTGAATATAAGTTGCAACTGGGACACTACTAAGAAACAAACGCATTTATGAAGCCAAATTGGTGATGATGTCATTGTAACTAAATTACACATTTGAATATATGGCTTCTTTCCTATCTCTAACATTTAAAAGGGCATTCTTAAACTGCCTAAATCTTAATATATATGGATTCCTTTGTTTTCAGAAATTTTAGTTTTACTCATACACAGCTAGAGTTCTCCATAAAAATGATGATAAAATATAGGTACAACGTAGAAAGAATGCAAATATGGAACTACACTGAGAATATTACATTTCACTACATCTACGTACATACCATAAGATATTATATAAATAATTTCATATTGTAAAAGTGTTCTGAGTACTTAATTTTTGTAAGGAAAAAAGTGATTTATAATGGTAAGATAAAAATTGGATTATTTTACAATAAAATTATTTTGACAGAAATTGAAATGAGATAGCTATTAGGGAATGAAGAAACAGTATGTTATTAATAAGGATTTAAAGGGTAACTATAAATACTAAGATCAACATTCTGACCTCATTTCTTCTGACCTTCAAAAAGTTCTAGTACATTTAAAATGTATATGCTTTCCAGATCTCAACTATTCTATCAACCCTAGAACTGTAATATCTTTGAGAGCTATGCCTAAGACTTTTACGAACCCTCAAGTCTGAGCACTTGCTATCATTTTTTCCATGAAGTGTAACACACAAAAAAAAACCTTATTGATAGGTAAATTTACTTGAAAACTATAACTACTCTGAAACATGAATGCAGGTTTATTAAGAAGTATCATTCTTATACTTCGAAATGACCTCAATCTAACAGAGGTCTTTTTCAGAGTTCCAAATTTCTGCCTCAGCAAAATTACAAATTCTAATACAATTATGTACATGTATATAACAATGTTTTATAGAAGTTACTTAACAGTTAAGCCTAGAAATGATAAATTTGGAAATGTAAAAAAAAAATCTTACAGTATCACCTTTCTCATTTCTCTTAAGAAGAAAAACTGACAACAGTTCTGAATAATTTGTGTACTTTGAGACTGAAGCATTTGCTAAAATTACAAGGTCAGTAATGGGTAAGTTGGAGAATAGGTATTAAAGGAATTAAACAGTGTTACTAAAATTCCAGTTTCTTCTACATCTACCTAAAGCTGAAAATTACTGTTAGATATATATGCTATTTTGGTGGTTGCTGTTTTTCTAACAATCCCTAGGATCCAATTTTGACAACCATGTGTTGTATGGAATTTCACCATCTAAGAGCGTTCTATGTGCGTGTCACTAAATGTGACCACTATTTTTGTTTTAGAGGAGGAAGAATTAGGGTAGAGGCAGGAAGTATGATAAAACAGGCACTTAACAGATAAACACCACAATAGCACTATTATTCTAAATACCAAACACTAATGAAACCCAAATCATAATGCTGAAAACTAAAAAAAATTAGACAAAAACTAAATGGAGGATTCTTTTTTGTTTTTTAATCTTTTATAGGACAGAAACCTTAGCTCATGTCTTCTGGTTGTCATCATCTTCCACTGAGCTGCACCTAAAACACAAAGAACAAGTAACAAGCAACTTTGTTTTTTAAAGAATAGGTAATAGTTTTGAAGGCATATGATGAACTGTTTCTAGTGGAAGTTAACTTACTTAAAATTACATTAAAATAAAGACATATTATCATAAGAAGCATCAAAATGTTTAGCTGTCTGAGTGAAAAGTAACTACAAAAGGCTTGAATATGCAGCATATTATCACCAAAATAAATAATGGTGGGAAAAATCACTACCCATTTCATTAAGGTAGAAAAGCTGCACCTGTGATGCCTTATTTACAAGGCTTCACTCTACCTGAAGATGAAAATCACCTTGTATTTATTTTAGTAAGTCTAAACCATGAAGAGACGGGGTGTAGGCTCAGAGTTGGGTTATTATATCATCTATCACCTTCCTGGCTGTAGTTCATTTCATGTCTTTAAATGGAGCAAAACCCACCAGAAGAATGCTGCTATTCTGATTTTCCATTCTTGAATGCACCAAAATGTGCATGCTTGTTGTAATTAGGTGCCTGGGTGAATAAAAAAATCCCATTTACAATTTAAAAATATAATTTAAGCCCCTAAAATTTGATTATTTTCCATATTACTCAGGGAGACAAGCATTTAATTCACCCCCAAACAGAAAAGAGTATATTCTGAAAATGCTCTTCTATCACGTTAAAAATACAAATTCCTTTGTGTTGCAAAACCAATCTGATTTACATGATTTTGTTTTAAATTGTTGCTAAATGTTTATCTACACATGCTGTCAGAAATAACCTTGTTAAGAAGGTGAAGCTGGTGTCTCAGCAAATCAGACCCCTTGGAGAAGGCGTTGAATGGCCTGTGCCCCGTTTTCCTTTTTCTCTTTCCGCACCATCAAAAGGAAAAGTGAGAAAATAGCAGAAACATTAGTTAAATCCTGAATTATATCCCATAACCTACAGGAATAATCTCACTACACTGAAAACTGACAAAATTTGTAAGATTTCTGATGAAATAATTAGGATCCTAATTATTACTAAAATAAACTTTTGGCTAGGTTTATATCTTTAACAAATAATACTTTCAATTAAAGACTTTCAGGAAAAAAATTAAAGGTAGCTTTCAACTATTATTTATGGTTTACCTGACTTACCAGCACTGAAGACAAAAACTTTTAAAAATGGCTACAAATGCCTTGTTCACAAAAGACTTTATTATCTAGTGATGCATACTGAGAACATACAGAAATCTGCATGGTCCACTTCACATGCAGTAGAACAATCTTCACTTTACAATAAGTGAGTGTCAACTGTTTTATGCAATAGACAACACCTTAAAGTCACATTCTTAAAGAAAAGCTTCATTTACAAAAGAAATAAAAGGTAAAGAAGCAATTACCGCTTTTAAAAAGCAGCTGCTTTGTTCAAGAGTGGAAGGTTTATGCCTGTATTGAAAGACAACATGATCACAAATAATGAAAACAATGAACAAATGAAAAACACTTTTACCATAAAGCAGTACACTTTCAAAATGACATACAAATAGTTAAAAATTTCATTATGTCGTCTATCTAACTTTTAAATATGAGGACTTTTAGAATTGGGCCTCAACATTTGTAATTAGTAAATGAAAACTACGCATTGTCTATGTCACTAAGAACTGTATTTAACAAAATGTATATAAAGTCTATAGCAAGTTGATTTTAAAAAAGTAAAGTTAATAAGAAACAGTACACTGAAGGCGCTCTATCCATCAAGCGCATACTCTTTAAATTTTAAATGTGATGAACAGAACAGAAACTGTAACTATGCCACAGTTGCAATGCCAAAAAATAAAACAAGATCAGTTATCACACATGCAGGAAATTCTGCCACAAAGCTAATATCCCTCATTTGTCAATTGTTCCAATAAAATAACATCTTAAAACACCAGTGATGTTGATGGTTTAGCTTACCTTCAGTGTACTGAATGTTGTACACAACCTGCTTTAAAAGAGGAGACCATCCCTGCAGGCAGGCTCAAGAAGGAACAGACCCCTTTCGGCACTGACTACACCAAGGGCATGCTGCTGTGGCCTGCACACACACACCTAGGAAAACGTGAATATAAACAGCATTTATGCTGGCCATTTTATCTGAAGACCAAAATGAAGCCAAGTCTGCTAAAAACAAATCAACCACCCAGTATTACTACTCATTTTTAAACAGATGCTTTTGTCTTTTATGTGAACTGCAACCATATACATTAGCACTGTAATTTTGTGCAGCCTTGGCAATTAAAACAGTTCTACAGTGAAATTTCACATAAGACACAAAACAGATTAGCTAACATTTCTAAAAGAAATTATCACCCTTGGTGTTAATTCAAATATATCATGCTTCCTCAAATTTGCTGGAGAAATATTTATAAGTTTATATACATTAATAAACTGCTGTGAAATTTCTTCAGTCTTTGTATTTAATTACTTAAACCCTTGGAGTTTCTTCATCTCGTTTAAATTTTTTCCTGAATGAAGGCATGCTGTAGGGCCTGGTTGATGCTAATTCGTTTAGCTGGGTCCAACATTAGGATCTGGTCCAACAAGTCCTTTAGCTGGTGTACTTTTTTACGTTGGTCTTCAGGAAGTCGCTGGCACCCAATCAAGTCAGCCAACAGGTCCTTAGTTGGATTAATGGTGCTCATAACAGTAACTTTCTCCTAAAAATAATTTTTAAAATGCATATCTCTAAATAAGTTACTAAACATATATAACTTAAATCAGACTGTTTCTGGGTCTATCAAAAATATTAAGAATATATACATAAAAATCGATACACAGTCATGCGCCTGCTGCTTAACAATAAAGCAAGAACAGACTGCATATAGACAGTGGTCCTGTAAGAGTAGAATACTACATTTTACCTATACCTGTTCTGTGTGTCTATTAGAGACAAAAATATTTACCATATGTTACAATTGCCTACAGTACTCAGTATAGTAACATGCTATACAAGTCTGCAGCCTGGGAGCAACAGGCCATACAATAGACCCTACGTGTACAGCAGACTGTCTACCATTTAGGTTTGTCTAAGTATACCATATGATGTTCACACAATGATGAAATCCCCTAACAACGCATTGCTCCCGGTCATTAGCATTGTGTGATTCTCTATCATCATCTACTCACTAAAAATTTTTATATGGCTTTCTCTATCCTCTACATTTTATCAAGAAGCAATGAAAAGACTAAAATTGAAAAGGTCAACCCCACGTTAGTAATGAAAACAGCAAGCACTTGCTGTGTCAACCGTACCTTCCCTATCCCTTACCTGAAGTGGTAAAAGACAAACATGTAAACAAGTCAATGCTCTGAAGTATTAAATGCTCTGAGGCAAAGTCAGGGATACATAGTTATTAGGTGGCAAAAATAAGAAAATCATTACTTCAACCGGGAGGTTTTAGAAAGGCTCATACAGAAGTGTATTTCAGCTGAGGCTTAAAGTTCGTAAATTTTTTAGGGACTTAGGTAGTGCATGCAGGCAATGAATAAGCAAAGGCACAGAGGTTGGAATCAGCATGTCTTCTGCTCAAGTGTGAAATGGGTGGGGTTTACTGAGCACACTGAGGGAAGGGGAAACAGCTGAAGGAAGAGTTCATATCATGAACAACCTGGTCTTTCATTCCTAAGTACTTAAATATATCTTACACATAATAAGAAGCCAAAGAGTTTTAAGCACAAAGAATAACATCATCAGAGATGTTTAAAAAAAATTTTAAAAAAGGCTCAATGCCTGTAGCTCAAAGGCCAGGGTGCTAGCCAGATAGACGGAAGGTGGCGGGTTCGAGCACAGGCTGGGCCTGCCAAACAATAACAACTACAATCAAAAAATAGCCAGGCATTGTGGCAGGAACCTGTAGTGCCAGCTACTTGGGAGGCTGAGGCAAGAGAATCACTTAAGCCCAGGAGTTGGAGGTTGCTGTGAGCTGTAACAAAACAGCACTCTACTGAGGGTGACATAGTGAGACGCCTTACCTCAAAAACAAAAAACAACAACTTAATTAATTAAAAAAAAAAAACTCCAGCATCATTACAAAAGATACATAAGAAGACAAAACAAAAAAGTAATCCAAGGGACTGGTGATGAGGGCCTAAATATGACCTATAATAAAATTAAATCCATCATACTAGAAAAAAATTTAAAAAATCCTTTCATCTTTTTCATAATTTGTTATTTTATTAAGGAACTAGCCAACAGCAAGTGTTTTTTTTTTTTTAATTCACAGCTCCTACTGCCACTTTAGTACTCAATTCATTAATGATAAAACAACTATTTAATGAAGCATATTTAAACAGACTTACCCTCTCCGTTACTTTATCAACTTCTATGTACATGAAGTTCAAATTTTGATCAAAATGTTGGTCTTTAAACACACCTTTACGAATCATCTACAAAGCAATACAGAAAAACTTGGGGTTTGAACTATCATGAAAACAGTCAGGTCTACTAACAATTTAATACATAGTCAGTTACACAACATATTTAGTCTAAGTTTGTTTGACCTCAGATTTCTCTGCTTTCAGTACTTTTTTACACACTTTTGGAAAAGTTTATAAAAGTGCTGTACCTATAATTATTGAATAGCATGAAATAATATTTTCTGAAGCAGTAACTTAAAGCCAGTTATTTCATCGAATTCTGCTTTCACTATGTAAAACTGGAAATAAATACAAAAATCGTTTGTTCTTAGTAAAAATACTGAGATCTTTTCTCTGGGCAGTTAGAAAACCTAATGGTATTTTACACACGTTCCAACAACAGCACTGACATGGCGCAGGTCCGACTTCATTAAACCAAATTTCAACATAGCTAATTCCTGTGTACAGAAAAATTTGTTTTTACTCTAAACAAGCTCAACATTAATTTGGACAGTATCTGAAAGTCATAATGGCTTTCTGACCTACAGTAAGAAATTCAGCAAATAAGCTAAAATCTTAAAAAATTAAGATATGGCTCTCAGATATTTTAATGAACACCTAAAATTCTTGCTTCCTGTTAAACAAACTGGCATCATTAGCTGAAACAGCAAGGGTGATTTAGAAAGGTATCATATTAAATGAATTTTCTTGGTACCGTTCTTTCTCAAATAACCTCCAATCTTTAATAAACTGATTGTCATCAAGTTCCTCTCACAATATCCAATATTCATCTTTTAATTCTCTGACCATGAAGTACCTCCTCACATTTTAACTCAACTGATATGCATCTTTTTTTCACTCCTTCCAAATTTGCAACTTTTTTTTTTTTTTTGAGACAGAACCTCAAGCTGTCACCCTGGATAGAGTGCTGTCGCATCACAGCTCACAGCAACCTCCAATTCCTGGGCTCAAGCGAGTCTCCTGCCTCCGCCTCCCAAGTAGCTGGGACTACAGGCGCCTGCCACAATGCCCAGCCATTTTTTGGTTGCAGCCGTCATTGTTGTTTGGTGGGCCCAGGC
>CAUYON010078841.1:0-29741 GCA_963573935.1 Arctocebus calabarensis
TTATCAGACATTGTATGTTTCAATTTAGTTATTTTAAAAACAATGCTTTAAACTTATTTTGCAAACATAATGCATATTAACAGAGCTTACATTTCTAAAAGTTATAAATGACATACAGATACAATAATAAATGACGTACATATAAGCATATACAGGAATACTCAACTAAAACACTGTCTAAGGAAACTTTGAAGTTCCCAATATATCTGTCTGTTATCTTTTCACCCTACCATCTTCCAGAAGTTAGTCATCCTCTTTTTTTAAATAATTTTATGTCAGTAGTTTTCAATTTGTGATGTTTTGAAATAGTAATATGTTATATTGTCATTTGCTTTTTTAAAACATTATGTTTATAAGATTCTTCTATGTAATACGAAAAGCTTCATTTTGCTCAGTTTCCTGTTCTTTAGACTCTGTTGTATGAATGTTACCAAAATATACGTATTAATTTTTTTATCTATAGGAATTTGCTTTGTTTTCAGGATTTTGCATTCATATAATGGTCTATAAACATCATAACTCTAATAAAGTTTTCAATATATGTAGAACTTCTTGAATTTTCATTTATTCAATTATCCATGTTTTTATTGTCATTATTTCCTTTTTGTTGAGACATGGTCTTACTCTGGTCCCAGGCTAGAGTGCCCTGGACTTGGCTTAGCTCACAGCAAACTCAAATCTCTGGTTTGATCCTCCTGCCTCATTCTCCCAAGTAGCTGGTACACAAGAACCCACTATAGTACCCAGCTAATTTTTTTCCTTTTTAGTAGTGATGGAGTTTCACTCTTACTTAGGCTGGTCTGGCACTCCTGAGCTCAAATAAGCCTCCTGCCTTGGCCTCCCAGAGTGCTAGGCATGAATCACCATGCCTGGCCTTATTATTACTTTCATATTGGCTTCCAGGGAGCATTTTAATATAATTAGGATAGCTTAAGGTAAGTTACTATAGCCTATATGTTCATTATATTAAAATCTATCAAAAGAATACTACAGCATTGTTTCTGCCTTAACAATGTGAAGGATGTTTATTCGTTTGGGAGAAAAAATGAACTGTATGATGGAACTAAAAAAATTCTATAAAACAATGAAAAGAAGTGAAGCAATTTTATTTATTTTTCAAAAAAAATTATCTTTTCTGAATTGGTAGTTGTGTGTCAATAATAAGCTTAGAGTTCCAATTTCTGATTAAAATTAAGGCCTGGTTATCAGCTTTTTATTCCTTGATTTTTATCCTTAGGGATTATAAATAGCTTATGATATATAACTACCTCAAATTAAGTCATTGGTAAAATATAACTCTTTAATTTTCCTCTTTTTAATGTCATGATATTTAATAGTAACTTCTACTAGTGAGGGCAAGTAGTTTACTTCATACCAAAGGTAAGAGCAAGGCAGAGTGATGTTCTGTGGCTAAACAGTAAATCCATGGTATAGTGGGAAGGATGTCTATATTTTTTAAGAGTAGATTTGAAACAATAGAAGATTGGTATTGGAATGTGAGAGAAAAGGCAAATTGGCAAATTTTATTATTGGATAATGTTTCCCAATGGAAATAGAAATAGATTATTAGCCAGTAAATAACTGTTAGGACAAAAAAATTATGTATAAGAAATGAATATGTTAACAGCCTGGATTTTAGTCAGTTATACCTGAGATGAGCCCTGACTTTTTATAGGTTATGTGAAGCTGGGTAAATTACTTAGCCACTGACATGGGGATAAACTTAGCTATGAAATGGGGATTAAAAAATTGAAACAACTTCATATAGTTATATTGGGGGATTAACTGGGATTTTACACCAAAATGCTCATTGTACTATGGGACATCTGTGAGTACTAAATATATGTTAACTCTTATTAAGATTATTCTAAAGAAAATACCATTGCTGAAAGTATTGTGAAAATGGAACACATTCATATCCCTGTATCAATGAAAATTGATCACTCCTTTCCAAAAACAACATGGCATTAACTTGCAAGAGATGTGATATGGCTAAGTCATGAAAAACTTTTCATGAAAACACATTTTCCTCAAAACATACCTCTAGATATTATTTTAAAGAAATAATATTAAAATTGGAAAAAATTGCTGGAAAGCTGGTGCTATCTATAGCAGAATAACAAACATAAACTGAAAGAACCAAGGATAAATCCACTTAACTGGATAAAATAATTTGCCACCATTAAGAATGCAATTATGAAGATGATGATAAGACATAAAAATGTCTTATAGAATAAGTGAAAAGTATCAGATAAGAAGAGGTGTGTGTGTGTATGCTCACGTGTGTGTTTTTCAGGAGAACTATGTAAAAATGTTGATGGACATGGTGTCCTGTTGACATAGTGACAAGGAATAAATAAGGATAGAGATTTAAGGGGCAGGCTATTGACTGAAAACAAAACATTCCTTGCAACTGAGGGAAAAAAGTGCAGCACTACCTCACCTCAAATCAGCTGCCTGGGTTTCTTATTATATTTAGGAACAGCCAATGAAAATTTCCCAAGCGCTTGATTTAGTCCTCATTAACTCAGTTTACTTTTACTCATAGACATCTCACTCAATTCTCATTCTCTATATATTTATCTGCATGTTTCATTAAGAATGTGGCAGTTTCAAATTAATTAAACATAAATTTCTGTAAAGAAAAAAAATTAGCAAGAGATGTTGACGATCAAGTGTTCTTTCTGAACAGCACAGCTTCATAATTGCTCAGCAACAACAAAGAGATTCTGTCTTGTCTTTAAACTGTTCAGCAGCCAAACTTGTTTTTACATAACAGGATTAATGATGGGACTACAAGTACAAACCTAGTTGGTTGGCCCAAACAAGTTATAAGTTTGCAAGGTGCAAAAATATGAGGATGAGCTAGCCTGCTGGTTCAGAACCCAGAGGTAATTGCCAGATGGCATTACACACAACGTTAGATATTCTAGGCCCCCAAACTTCACATTTTTTTCTCCATAAACAATAAAGCCTTATAAGGAATGTCATCCATGAGAAACATTTCTATTCTTACTAAGCCTGTTTAGACTTGTTTCATTTCATCTTCTAATTCAGACTCTCTTGCCTTTCCTTCACCAAAAATGGACAGGTTACCAGTCTGAATTCAATGTCCTGGATGACTTTTTAGTTGGCACTGTCTCAAGGTATTCAATCACACCATAAAGCTTTATAGTTTAATGATGACACGTTCTGTGACTACACCAAGGTGGAAGGAAGATAGAAGGGTATACGGACCACAGATTCTAATGGAATGTAGAATTCTATGTGTTATCAAGTGAGGAAGCTGACCTATATGTATTAAATGTAGAGGTGTGATTAACAGCAAAAGTCAATTTTTGTTTCATGTAAAAAATAAAACTGCACATACATTATTGTAGACAAACATCTGTATTTAGTATAACTACTATAATATATGAAAATGGTCTATTGAATGGTATAAGATACCAAAGAAAAATGTTTCACTAGAATTTATTCTTGCCATCCCTTCTGCTCCCAAATGTGGTATCATGTGTTTTGTGTGCTGTAAAATATGAGGCAATATGAAATAGATGATAAAAAGAGGCAGGTGCAGCTATGCAAAGACATTGCTACCAAGCTTGTAAGGATCATTCCTGGCCGATCCTCAGAATGTATTTCCAAGAAACTACTTAACTATTCTCTCAATTCTGCCCTATCATGTCCTTAAAACAGTAGGAAAATTGTTATGTCCTCCTGCTCCACTTCCCAGTGTTTGTTTTTGAGAGATATATAGTAGCAGGAAATAATTGAGAATAATTGACCAGATATTTTTATATTTCATTCACTTGCCATTTATACTTAATAAAGTAGAAATAACTCTAAATTGCTATATAATTATTTTATCTAGAAAGTTTAGTAAAGGAACTCTGTTTAAGTATCATGTCAAAATATTCCAAAAGGCTGTCGATTTTGTTTATTTGTCCAACATGCATTAAGATCTGCCAATGATTGCTACTAGGCTAAGGCCTGGGGTACAGTATAAATCAGGAATCCTCTGTGTCTTCAGAAACTTACAAACTACTATGGCTTGACCAAATAAAATTCTCCGCTAAAGAATTTCTCCTCTAACAGGTTTTAGCAAATAATTTTACCTATGGTGCATATTGCAAGGGTACATGTCAAATCTATTAAGTGTAAAAGTATAAATCTCTTAACAAACTAATTAAATAAGTGAGGTGAAGGCTATGTTAACCGATTTGATGTAAGCATTCCAAATTGTATATAAAATCACCACATTGTACCCCATAAATGCATTGATGTATACATGATTTATGTATTTATGACTTAATAAAAAAACAGTATTTTAGCCTCTTCTGTTTTTCTCTCTCCAAACAATCACATTTTCCTGGCACTTATTTGGGCAGTATGTTCAAGAAAGATGACTGGATAAAAAAGTGAGTCATATAAACAAACAAAGCTTTAGTTTGAAGTCACAAACATATCAATCAAGGACACACTTCTGTCTGAGAAGATCTGAATGATAAAGTGAGAGAGAAGTTAGGAGAAGGCAGAGTTGTCCTGGTTTTCATGTTATTTAGAATATGGCTTAAGCTGTGAAAATAAATCCATGATTGGCAAGGCAGCAAATAAAAGCATGTTTTTCTTAGTAACATTAGAATCATAAGTAAAATAAAGAAGTAAAAATAGCACTTTAGATAATCTTAGTTACCCAGATGGTTTGTGGGACCAACCATATACATGCACAAATTGTGGCATTCTTTGAGTATTGTGAGGTACGTACATGTTTTGAAGACATATCTGTTACCCCATTACTAAAATTTGGCTATTAGCCTCCAAATTTGAACTTCACCACCAGCTCAAATAGAGATGAATTACACAAAATTAGATGCTTGCTTAGGCACAATTTTCCCATCAAACGCCTTGTCCACTTGGTGGTTGTCCTTTTGATAAAAATAGAGCAGTAATTACACCTCAACATTCTCATTCAATATAACTCTTCTCTTTTGGAGTGATGAAAATTTAAAATAGGTGTGATTATTTTAATGCTTTGCTCATGCAAGTAAGGTAGGCAAAGTTATTATACAGAACTTTACCCCTGGTATAGAATAGTTATACTATCATGGACAGACAAAATAATTTGGAGAATAAATGAGATCCTTGTCATTGGAGACATTTAATGTTGTGGCCATGTATTCTCTCTCCCCTACTTTCCCTCCAAAGTCCTGAGTGGTCACTGGGGATCCATATAATTCTGAGAAAAATTCCTTCAATCTCGGTTCTGAGAGAAAAGCAAATGACCAATGTTATGTCAAACAGCTGACTCAACCCCTACATTACAGTAAGTGCTCTTGAATGAGCAGGTGACTTAAGGTAACATCATAACAAGCTGTGTCTTTGCTTGGGTTATCAGTACAAAGTTCTCCTGGAGGGAGGGAGAAGGAATGTCTACTGTGGTATCAGGAGCAAGATTGACTGGGGAGCTACTGGCTCTTTCATAACTAAAAGAGGGATTTCTTGAAGAAGAATTTGACACCATGGAGGACCAAATGGAGACAAGGGTAGAAGGTGGGACCATGGTGGCCCTGTTTTGACATTAAATTAAGACTTCCTTGAAATCTAAACTACTTCTGCAATTTAGTTAAATGAGCCAATAAATTATTTTTATTATTTAAATTAAAGTTGAATTCTATTAGTTTCAACTAGAAAGCTTTCTAATTGATACATTCAAACATTTGCTGAATGTACCCATTGAAGACGTGTTAGAAAAGGAGTTCAGATGTAGACTAGTGGTTGAACTGTATGGTCTCTAGGAATGTTTTCAACCTTGGAATCTTAATGTGAGATGAATGTGGATTTCTGCACTTCATCACCTCCACAGGAGTCTAAAAATGTTAACCCTATCCCCTCAAGGTATCAATATGCCATAAACAATGTGTACTTTAGTAAATAAACTTTAGTACTATACAATCCTCAGCTTAGTTTCATTATTGTGAAATTATTACTTTTTTCCTCCCTTCATCCAGGATAGCACACAATTAATTTTAATTAGAACATTTGTTTCTGAGTGCAATTTCTTCCTTAAACAGGCCAGTCTTTGGAATAAAAGAGCAAGGTTTGAAAGAGACCTAAGATTAGGAAACATAAATTATGACCAAGTTTTGCCATTGATGTGTTATTCTTTCTGTGTAAAAAGAGGGGTGGGCATGTTATTTTTAAGTTTAGTACTAAATAGAGTTGAAGCTTATTGTAATCCAACTATATTGGAATAGTGTTCTTCTACATTGGAAGTGATATAAAATATGGGAAGTCTGGATGCAATTGGGAACCCTACAGACTGCAGTGAGACCTTGGGACCACCTCTAGAATTGACCGAAGTCCCTTCTCTGTGGTGTCAGGAGCAAGATTGACTACTTGCTTTCTGAAAAAGGAAATCAGTTAGATCATGGAGATGGAACTGGAGTAAGGAGCACAGTAGTGCCTTCTTGGTCTGTTGCCATTCAATAGGATGAGGGATCATTCCTGGAATTGAAAAAGAAAAGGCTAATTCCAAGAGGAGGTCAGCACCTGGGCTTGTTTGGACCATTTCCACAGCAGAATACTTGTCTTTCTTACAAAGGACTTCTGTTGTCTTCTTCCTGGAAGAAGCGCCTCAGAGCTCCGCATTTTTGGCAAATGTGCTTCTATCCCTTTGAGTGTATGTGCTTTTCTTTTGCGGCTAATGGCATGCGCCCAGCTCCCGCCGTTGATTGTATGTTTGTTTAAAAATCTTTCACAGCAGAAGAAATTTCCTAAAAACATATACAGTATTTACATGTATTTTAGTTAAGTCCTTTGGTGCTTTTTAAAAAAAATTTAAATCTCTTTTAGAAATTGAATATTTGGTCTAATTTTTGTACTTAACCATCATGATTTAGGAGCAGTAGGGTTGGATTTAGGGTTGTGAATTAATAAACTTCATAGTGCCGCTGAAGCCGGGCCTAGATTTTCAGAAACAGTTTTATGTAGTTCTTAAGAGTGCAAATTATACTTGCAAGTTATTCAAACAACCCCCCAAAAATCTTAAGTAATTTCTCAACACTTTATTTATACTTTATTCACCTTCTGTACATGGTTGAAGCACATTAATAAGATTTGTTGTTGTTACTTTATGTTGTTGTCTACATTCATTGAGGGAATAGAATGTGACCATATTTTAAGTTAAAATTCCACACACAGGCAAAGGCCTGGCTACTTCTGTACGAAATGCACTGAAAGATTTAATCTGAGGAAATTGCTTATGTCAGCAGCTATCACCAAACATGTGGCCTGCTTTGGAATCTGGAGCAGCTGACTTGCTGAAATGCTATTTCTTCTTAATGGGGAAATAAGACTATCAGTGGAATCTGTTCTCTTTGAAATGCTTCATCCCCTCTATTTCTGATTTCAGATGTCAGCGGCCTGTTTGGGATGTCTGAATGAGAAAAAGAATATTCCACTGAGCCCTAAATATGTGGAGTATTCCCTGGTAGCAAGAATGTTTTAGTCATAGCTGGGCAGGGAGCATGCATTCGTTATGCCAGATGTTACGGTGCCCACGAGGAAAATGTACTCCAGGCTCCTGTGGTGGTTACACAGGCTACCCAATAGGGAGATTTAGGGAAGGTTTTTCTGTGAAGGAACATGGATTATTCACTCCATTTCCTGACACCTTACAGCATTTTCTCCCTTGTGCAAGATAGCCCCCCCCCTCAGGTCTCCAACTGTCTTCTCTGTCATTACTCAAACAGAATGGGAGTCTTCTTTTCTGGAGAAAGACTTTCCTGACGCATAGTGGCTAACTATGCAAAGGATGTTTGTCCACATATGCAGAGGCCCAGACGCTCTAAGTATACTTGGTACTTTGTTTTCATAATAATTTCCTTTAAATTGTATCTGTTTAAAATTTTGACTATATATGCTTTATATGGCTGAGCATCAGTGTTTTCTGAATTAAAAATAGCACAATGCAATAGAACGAATCTTGGGAGAGAACTTAGAGGATAACCAGGCTTCTAATTCACTACATTTCCTAAGCTCAGAGCAGAGGGTGGCTCACAATGGGTTGTGTTTTGGAAGATCTAGAAAAGTCTGATATTGTAATTGCTAAGAATACAGTTTTTTCCACACCATGTACCAAAATTTTAGTGATTTGGGATCTGTTTATAATAACCCAAAGTTCCTTCTGGATGTGTAAAATGAACCCAGTAATTGTGCCTTCTGTAGAGAATTGTTGCGAGGTTGAGTGGAGATAATGCATACCAATCACTTTGCATAATCCTTAAATGTTGTTAATAATATTATCCATGAGGGTGGCACCTGTGGTTCAGTGAGTAGGGCGCCAGCCCCATGTACTGAGAGGGTCAGCCCCGGCCAAACTGCAAC
Organism: Arctocebus calabarensis; assembly: GCA_963573935.1. NCBI lineage: Eukaryota > Metazoa > Chordata > Mammalia > Primates > Lorisidae > Arctocebus > Arctocebus calabarensis. The sequence goes on from CAUYON010078841.1 coordinate 8,383, forward strand.
AAAAAAAGCCGGGTCCCTGTAGTCCCAGGGGACTCAGGAGGCTGAGGCAGGAGAATGGCCTAAGTCCAAGAACTAGAGTTTGCTGTGAGCTGTGACACCATGGCTCTCTACCAAGGGCGAAAAAGTGAGACTCTGTCTCTAAAAAAGAAAATTTAAGAGAAAACAATTAAAAAAAATTATTCACGAGACCTCAGGTTAGTGAAAAATTTCCTTTGAACCATGTAATAGTTATCAGTGTAAGAAGATAAATGTCTCCAGGTTGCAGGAAAGATAAAAAAAGTGGTGACATAAGTAAAAGATACTTTTGTTAGGAAAACAACTTAAAAAAAAAAAGATGTGGAGTAGACTAATATATATGCATCCATGTGGCTCCATGATTATTGTTTGATAAATCAATATTTTTAAACAGTGATGAATCATGAGAAAACTTTTGTTCAAACATAAAATGACCCTAAGTAGTCAGTGTTTCTTTCTTTCTTTTTTTTTTTTAAATTAGTCTCACAAATCTCACATTCAGCATCAGTATTCCCAACAAAAAGAAATCCATGACATGGGATAAGAAGATCAGGACAACATAAAGGCTGAATCCAAAGAATGCAGTTGTTTGTTTGTTTGTTTAACACAGTTATTTTGGTATTATCAGAGACATTAAGTATATGAGTGATAAGTTTTCATTAAGTATATGAAAACCAGTGATTTCATTATGAATGCATTTGTGTATTGCCATGAGGCTTTTTGAATAGTCTACAAAAGATAATGTGTTCTTAGACATCAAGAGTAAAATGAGAAGTGAAATAATTGCAAATGCTAAAATAGTACAAAAAATGAGAAGACAAGAAAAAAGAGGGAAAAACATAGAATTCTACAAAAAATACTTTCTGCAAAGTTTATTATTTTACAAAGAATGAAGAGATTCACTTTTCCCTCACAAGTATTCTTGATCATGTATCAAGTGCTAACCCTGAGCAAGGAGGTGGAGAAGAGAATGAGAATAATCAATGATGCAAAAACAGTTACCACCCTTATGGTGCCTAGACAGAAAAAGGGGAGAAGCAGCCAGAAAAACATAAGAAGAAATAAAAAGGGAGGGCAAGAAAAAAAAAAAGGTGACGGGGGAGTGGAGGGAGGGACAGAAGGAGGACAGAGAAAGACAAGAAAGAAAGGCAGACAAAACAGGCAGGAGGGGGGAAGAAGGAAAGTTAGAAAGCAGTTTAGAAATAAAACCTCTTGCAAACTGAATAAAGACCAAACTTAATAAAGCTGAGGTAGGAGTTTGGCGGGGAGGACAGGCTATTTCCTCCCTAAAATGAAACAGAGAGTGGCTGGAGCCCATTTTCATTTTGCAATCCTGTATCCCACTGGCCTCTCAGAACTCAAACTTACCTCTGCACTGTAAAGATTCCTAAACACGTGTCACTGTCTACACACAAAGGTGCACTACCTTAAAAAGGTGCACATCTCTCATGGCATTAATCTCCTGCCACACGTTTTAGTTCAATAATCATTTCTTGTAGCCATCGCATACCCAGTGCTGTTTGAAGACAATCATACTTTGACTAATAGGAACTAGGACAGAAAATCGACATCATCTGCCTAATCTTAAAGAGCCCATGAGAGAAGGTCAAGGGCATAGACAACTCATTGTGTGCCCAGACAGGGTACGGTAAGTGCTCTCACAGCAACTGTAGCTGCGGTAAGAACAGCACAGAGAAGGACAGAGGAATCCTGCCTGCCTGCTTTTCAGCAATGGCTCCTTGAGAAAACACATCCAGGCTCACATCTCTCCCAGGACAGAACTGCAACTGCTATGAGCTGGGACTTTAGATCTGGATCAGAATGTATTTAACTTTTTGGCTGAAATGGAGATGTTCTGATGCTAAAGACTGTTTACCTCGGAAGTCCCCCATCTCGAACTTTTAGCCATTAATCACTTACAAACACGTATACGTAAAGGTAAATTGGTTTGAGGCAAAGTAATATAAATATTAATTTAAATATCCAGCCACTCACTCTTCAGTTATTTCCACTCAAATTTACTACATTGCACTGATGAGGGTTGCTTCAGTCAGTGTATACAGAAGGGCCGTGAAGAACAGGTGTTCCCCCAGGTTTCAATCAGCATCTTCCCCTCGCTCCCCCCAAAGAAAGCAGAGTCACGTATTTCATCTCCACATTGAGATTTTACTATCACTAAATGATCTTGTTACGTAAAAAAGGAAGGTATAAAATGAGGGAGGACTTGGTAAAAGAAACTGTTCTATTCAGTTGGCACAATCCTGTTCTTGTCTAGCTGATGCTTTTATCAATTTTCCAGAAATTATAGAAGGAACAAAATAAATCTAGTAGTATATCACCTTGGAAGTTCAATTTTTATCAAATGCAAGGAAATTAGAATGTTAACAGTTGCATGTATACATGTATCTCTTGCTTCACAACTTTAATTCCTTCCTGAAAACCATGCCACTGAGAGAAAAGCCATTAAATAACTAAAAAATAATTAATTTTCATGGGAAAAATTATGATGCATTCCATTCTAACCCAAGATACACAAACAATTTTTATAGACAGAAAAAAAAGACAATGGAAAAAGTTTATATTAGTTAAAAATGACACTTTGTAAGTCAGTTAATAGATTTTCTTCAGTAACTTAAGTCGGCCACTTTGAATGTCAGTAAATAGATTTTCTTCAGTAACTTTAGTTTTAGTGTCTGTGAATCATGTTTGGAAGGTACATTATTTTTGTCCCACCCTTGTCAATGAATATTAAATCTTTCAGGGGAATAAAGTTATTGAACAGAAAATGTCAATAGGGCAAAATAATGCGCCAAAAAAAAGTGCCAAAACTCAGCGCTAGTGCACACAAGTTCATGTGCTACTACTTAGTTCCTTTTGTTTGGTTTATGTGCTCAAGGGAAATTATTTTTGGTTCATTTAAAAATGGGCACAGTTTATGTTTCTTTTATGTAATAGTCTTTGAGCTTCCAGTGACAAGGAACTTAAGTATATTTGCCTCAAGCAATATTGTAAACATGATACTCACAGCATATGTACTGTTGTTTGTGTAAAAAGTCATCACAGGGGAAAAACAGTCAAAGAAGCTATTATATGAAACATGACATAACTTTTCAAAGGCCATTATAATGCAAAATTGAAAACTGAACAATTGTGTGAGGCAAGTCTATTTATATATCTGCACATGTACCTATGTTTATACAAACTGTGGTGGAGAATCTATTTTAGAATACAAAATCCACACTGTCTTGAAAGCTATAAAATAATACACTGTATGCTTTATAGTAGTTTATTTCGAGATGGAACATTCAGGGCCCTGTGGCACATTTAATCTCCCCGCAGAACTATAGAATACTCCATTGTGATAAAAAAATGAAAAACAATAATATAGCACATTGCTTGCTCCTGTCACCTTAGAGAGGGTTGTACTGTCATGCCTCACAGGTTTTCTAACTTTCTGGGCAGTTTTTGTGATTAGGAAAGGGAGACAGGATGTAGGGAGGGAAATGACAGAAAGAGAAGATTGAAGTCATTTGCTGGGATCCTATCTTATATTTAAAAAATTTCACCCAAAGGAAACTCGAGAACATATTTTAAAAGAAAAAAATTGAATCATTTTTTTGATTTATGTTTACTATTGACAAAAATGTTTACTATTGACAAAAAAATGAGTGCTTTTCCAAGAAAAAAGAAAACTTTCATTCTCATAGAATTGGCAAGAAATATTTTATATCTAAGAAAAATGGGAAAAGGGATTACTGTTCTCAACTCTATGGCATTTCCTTAGGAGCAGTAACTTTTTTTTAAGTTATTGATTAAAAGGAAGAGCTTTTCCAGTTGAAATGAAAATTTCTGGATTTCAAATTCCATACACTATGCCTTGCAGAATAACAGGGAATCAGCCATGCATTGTAAGCAGAAAATAGACAAAAGAATCACTGCTGAGGGACAGAAAGCAGAAGTAATTCTTGGAATCAGCATTCGTTACATTTTTACTTCAGAGAAAAAGACAAGGGAATCTATTAATATGATTCTGACATGTAGATAATGTTGCCAGTTACCAGCTAACATGAAGGTTTTATATACTTATGTAGTTTTAATCTGTTTTTAAAGATAAAACATGCCTCATCACATATATGGTAATAAAGAAATTATACAAAGCCATTTCTATATTGCTTATTATATTCAAGCCCACAGAAGCCCAATAGAATAACGAGTTAGCTTAAAATTTTGTTTTTAATGAAGTAGAACATTTACTTCAGATTATTTACAGGTTTTATTTATTTATTTATTTATTCATTTATTTATTTATTTTTAATTGAATCATAGTTGTGTAAATTAATGCAATCATGGGGTACAATGTGCTGGTTTCATATACAATCTGAAATATTTTCATCAAACTGGTTATCATAGCCCTCTTGGCATTTTCTTAGTTATTGTGTTAAGACCTTTATATTCTACATTTAGTAAGTTTCACCTGTCCTTCTAAGATGCACCGTAGCTGTGATACCGCCAATTACCCTCCTTCCATCTATCCTCCTCCCTCCCCTACCCTGCCTTACCCCTTTCCCCATATTCTTGTGCTATAATTGGGTTATAGCCTTCATATGAAAGCTATAAATTAGTTTCATAGTATGGCTGAGTATATTGGATACTTTTTCTTCCATTCTTGAGATACTTTGCTAAGAAGAATATGTTCCAGCTCCATCATGTAAACATGAAAGAGGTAAAGTCTCCATCTTTCTTTAAGGCTGCATAATATTCCACAGTGTATATATACCACAATTTATTAATGCATTCGTGGGTTGATGGGCACTTGGGCTTCTTCCTTCCATGACTTAGCAATTATGAATTGGCTGCAATAAATATTCTATATTCTTTGTTATAATGTGATTTTGGGTCTTCTGGATATATACCCAGTAGAGGAATTATAGGATCGAATGGCAGATCTATTTTTAGATACCTAAGTATCCTCCAAACATCTTTCCAAAAGGAACATATTAATTTGCATTCCCATCAGCAATGTAGAAGAGTTCCCTTTTCTCCACATCCACGCCAACATCTTTGGCTTTGAGAATTTGTGATGTGGGCTAATCTTACTGGAGTTAGATGATATCTCAAAGTAGTTTTGATTTGCATTTCTCTGATGATTAAGGATAATGAGCATTTTTTTTCATGTATTTGTAGGCCGTGTGCCTGTCTTCAGAGAAGTTTCTCTTCAAGTCCCTTGCCCACCCTGAGATGGAATCATTTGTTCTTTTCTTGCTAATACGTTTGAGTTATCTGTGGATTCTGGTTATTAAAACTGTTGGAGGCATAACTTGTGAAAGTCTAAAGTCTAAAGTCTTTCCTTAGACTTTCATAGTTCTCTTTATAGAGATCTTTCACGTCTTTTGTTAGGTAGAGTCCCAAATATTTCATCTTCTTTGGCTCTACTGTGAATGGAATAGAGTCCTTGACTATCTTTTCAGCTTGGCTATTATGGGTATATACAAAGGCTACAGATTTATAAGTGTTGATTTTGTAACCTGAGACACTTCAGTATTCCTTAATCACTTCTAAGAGTTTTGTACTAGAATCCTTGGTATTTTCCAGATATACAATCACGTCATCTGCAAAGAGTGAAGGTTGATCTCTTCTGAGCCTATGTGGATACCTTTGATTGCCTTTTCTTCCCTAATTGCAATGGCTAAAACTTCCATTACAATGTTAAAGACCAGTGGAGACAATGGACAACCTTGCCTGGTTCCTGATCTGAGTGGAAATGATTCAATTTAACTCCATTCAATACAATATTGGCTGTGGGTTTGCTGTAGATGGCCTCTATCAGTTTAAGAAATGTCCCTTCTATACCAATTTTCTTAAGTGTTCTGATCATGAAGGGCTGCTGGATATTATCAATAGCTTTTTCTGCATCAATTGAGAGAACCATTTGGTCTTTGTTTTTTAATTTGTTTATGTGCTGAATTATACTTATAGATTTATGTATATTGAACCAGCCTTGAGACTCTGGGATAAAGCCCACTTGGTCATGGTGTATAATTTGTTTGATGTGTTGTTGGATTCTGTTTCTTAGGATCTTGTTGAATATTTTTGCATCAATATTCATTAGTGATACTGGTCTATAGTTTTCTTTTCTTGTTGGGTCTTTTCCTGGTTTGAGGATCAAAACCACATAGAATGTGTTGGGTAGTACTCCTTCTTTTTCTATATTTTGGAAAAGTTTGAGTAATATAGGTACTAGTTCCTCTTTAAAGGTTTGGTGGAATACTGATGTGAAGCCATCTGGTCCCGGGCTTTTTGTTTTGGGGAGATTTTGTATAGTTGATGCTATTTCAGAACTTGATATAGGCCTGTTCAACATTGGCACTTCATTGTGTCTAAGTTTATGAAGGTGGCGTGCTTCCACGTATTGGTCAATTTCCTTCAGATTTTCGTATTTCTGAGAAAAAAGTTTCTTGTAATGTTCATTAAGTATTTTTTGAATTTCTGAGGAATCTGTTGTTATTTTGTCTGTGTCATTTCTGATTGATGAATTTAGAGTCTTTACTCTTTTGTTCCTTGTTATGTTAGCCAAAGGTTTATCTATTTTATTGACCTTTTCAAAAAACCAACTCTTTGATTTGTTGATCTGTTGTATAATTCTTTTGTTTTCAATTTCATTTAATTCTGCTCTGATTTTCACTATTTCTTTTCTTCTCCTGGGTTTGGGATTGGAATGTTCTTCCTTTTCCAGTGCTTGAGATGTCCCATTAAGTTGTTATCTTCCTCTCTTTCTATTCCCTTAAGGAAGGCTTACAGTGCTATAAATTTCCCTCTTAGGTCTCCCTGTGCAGGATCCCAGAGGTTCTGATAATTTGTGTCTTCATTGTTGTTTTGTTCCAAACATTTTGTAATTTCCTTCTTAATCTCATCTGTGACCTATTTATCATTCAGCATAAGGTTATTTAGCTTCCATGTTTTTGCATGAGTATGCAGATTCCTGTTGTTACTGTTGAGTTCAAGTTTTATTCCATGATGGTCTGAGAAGATGCAAGGAATAATTTCTCTTCTTTTAAATTTGCTGAGGTTAGACTTGTGACCTAGGATGTGATCTATTTTGGCATATGTTCCATGGGCTGATGATAAGAATGTGTATTCAGTTTTATTAGGATGACATGCTCTGTAGATGTCTGTTAAATCCAAATGTTGAATGGTTAGGCTGAAATCTAAAATTTCTTTGCTTAGCTTCTTATTGGAGAATCTATCCAACACTGCTAAAGGAGTGTTAAAATCTTTGTCGTGGTGTTGGAGGAAATCAAGTTGCTCACATCTGTTAGAGTCTCTCTTATAAGTTGAGGTGCATTCTGGTTGGTTGCTTAAATGTTAATAATTGAAATCTCATCATGTTGAGTATTACCCTTCACAAATATGAAGTGACCATCCTTATCTTTGCTTACTTTTGTTGCCTATTGTATCTGCGAATAAAATTGCAAAACCTGCTTTTTTCTGATTTCCATTTGCCTGAAATATAGATGACCATCCCTTCACCCTGAGTCTATATTTATCCTTTAAGGTAAGATCAGATTCTTGTATATAGCAGATATCTGGCCTGAGTTTTTGTATCCAGTCAGCCAACCTGTGCCTCTTTAGAGGACAATTTAAGTCATTCACATTAATAGAGTGTATTGATATGCCTGGTAGTATTTCAGATATTGGGAGTTTTTTGAAACTCCCGTGGACATTTTTAATCTTTTCACCAATATGGAAGTTGGAATTTCATCAAAAGTTTCTAAGTAAGTTTAGTTTTTGGTAGAGCATTGTGCTGGTCATTGTGAGGATGGGTCTGAGAAAATTCTGGAGTGCTGGCTTAGTTATGACTACCTTCCTCAAAATGTGAATTTCCTTAAAGTATTTAATTTCTCCATTATAAATAAAACTGTTTAGCTGGATGCAGGATCCTGGGTTGGAAATTATTTTGTTGTAGGAGATTAAAGATCAATGACCATCCTCTTCTAGCTTAAAAAGTTTCAGCAGAGAGATCTGTAGTCATTCTAATATTTTTCCCCTTGTATGTTATGGTTTTCTTATGTCTGGCTGATGCAGAATTTTCTCCTTCATATTAACTTTGGTGAAGTTAATTATAACGTGTATGGGAAATGCTTTATTTGTGTTCAGTAGTGCTGGGGTTCTGAAACTATTTGCTATCTGAATTTCAGAATCTTTTACTTTGTTTGGGAAGTTCTCCTCAGAACTGTTGCCAGTTTTTCCACTGATTCTACCCCATGATTATTTTTTTACCATTGGGCTAAATGGGCAGGTAAGGTGAAATTGGGGCTCTTAGAGTAGTGATTAACCAGCCCTTTGCCCAAGAGCTGGGACTGGTGACTGCAGCTTTTGCCCTAGATCTTTGCAATGGACCTATACAGTACTACAGCCTGAGACACTGAGGACCTGCTTGGTGTGGTGGGGCTAGGTGGCACTGTGTTGTTTTCAGCTGGCCTCTGTCCAATTCCACTGAATCAGTTACTCTGGGCTGAAGTCTCTGCTATGGAGAAATACAAGCAACTAAGACACCCCCTCCCCCCACAGGCAACAACTGGATAAGAAAAATGAAACCTTACTACAACAACACAACCAAGGTACCACCTTGGATGGTCCTTGGGTGATTGGACTAGGTCAAGAGTTCCAAATCAATTGTCCCAGTCAGCACCAAGTCTCAAGAGGGAGAGTTCAAAAGGTCTCCTGCAAATAGATAGCAGGGGTCTTCTGGCAGCTCAAGTGTGGCTCACCATTGTGCTCTGTGGAGTCAGAGGGCCTACCCAGAAAATGAGTTAGTCCAGGGAGGTTGATGACTCCTTCCTCACCTTGTATCGCTGTCCCACCCAGTCCCTGGTAACCCTGCAGGGCTGTTGCCCAGTTTCCTCCAATGAGAAAATGCGCCAGGGGTTTGCACTTGCCCGAGTCACAGGTAGATCTATGTCTCTTCGGCCAGGCCACTGCTCTCTGCCACCAGCCGGTAGGAGGAGCTAAAACCTGACTACTTCGAGTACTTAATGGAAACTGGGGAGTGTCACTCAGTTCCAGCCAGATTGAGTTGCTGCCACTTGTATTCTCACAGAATTTGCATTTCTGTCCCTGCTGTATTCCACTGCAGGCCAGACACTGTTTGAGTTCACAGCAACTGTGACTCTGTCCCATCCTGTGCCACTGCTGCTGCCCATCTAGCCTAATGGTGCCATGGGGCACTGTTTCTGTCTCTCCTGTATGGCTCCCTCACACCACAGTCCCCACTTTACACCCATGCCGCTGATTTAGCACAGACTTTGAACAGCCCATGCCTTGTCCATAACTCTTAAGAAAATGCCCAAGAATCTGAACTCCATGGGGAACAAGCTTCCAGACCTCAGGGTGAGAGTGGAGGGGTATGGGAGTTCAGAATTATGGCTAGAGTATATGTTCAGTTTTATGCCTGACAGGAGAGTGCCATGGCACACTAGTGGGTCCTCTCTGGGAAAGGAAATCATTTTTTATTGGTTCTCTCCCATGGGATAGAATAAGAAGATCTGAACTCTGCTTATTTGTTGGTAGAAAGTACACTGCAAGCTGTTCTCATGGGGGGAGGGGACTCCCCTCTGGTTTGCTATGGGTTTTGTACCTATTGTTTGTTTCCTTGGGAATCACAGCTCACCTCAGCAGGGGAGATACGTGCTCTTCAATCTTCTCTCTTGGCTCAGCTACAAACCATCAGTTTACTTTTTTTTTTTCTAGAGACAGAGTCTCACTTTATCACCTTTGGTAGAGTGCCATGGTTTCACAGGTCATAACAACCTCCCCTCCTGGGCTTAGGCAACTCTTGACTCAGCCTCCCGAGCAGCTAGGGCCACAGGTGCCCGCCACAGTGCCTGGCTATATATTTTGTTGTTGTTTTTGTTGCAGTTTGGCACCAGGTTCGAACCTGCCACCCTTGTTATATGGGGCCAGCGCCCTACCCACTGAGCCACAGGTGCTGCCCATCATCTTACTTGATAAACTTCTGTCCTTTAACTCTCCTTCTGGGTGAGAGCCTCTGTGGAAAGCGGGCTTCAGTCAGCCATCTTGCCTCCTCCCTCGTGTTCGTCTTTTTAAATAGATATGTAGTATTCCATGGTATACATTTACCACACCTTGTTAATCTGTCCTCGGTTGCTGGGCATTTTGATTGTTTTCACATTTTGGTGATGGTAAATTGAGCGGCAATAAACAGTCTAATGAAAATGTCCTTATGGTAAAAGGATTTCTTTTTTCTGAGTAGATGCGTAGCAATGGGATGGCAGGATCAAATGGGAAGTCTAGTTTGAGTTCTTTGAGGATTCTCCATACTTCCTTCCAAAATAGTTGTATTAGTTTACAGTTCCACCAGCAGGGTTAAAGTGTTTCCTTCTCTCCACATCCAATTTATTTCTTATGATATTAGTTTTTGTTCAGATAAACTAAAAAACAAAGCCAAATTTTTAAAAAAGGAAAGTTAATATCCATTATTTTCACACTGAAATATTGTATGTCTGAATTAATTTTATATTCATTCACTATTAATTAAAAAATGACCAGAGCATTAAATTCAACAATGACACTATTTTAATTAGTTGTGGATGGGCACTTTAGAAGCTTCTTATTTCAAAATGTTTTGAAATTATTTCAGAGTATGCTTATTACTTGAAACAATTATCTAATATTGAACAGGAGCATTTTAGCTTCAAATCACAAAGTTGAAAAGCCTACTGTTTATAAGATTCCTAGGTAAATAGAGGAAAATATACAGTGAAATTTTTAATCCTGGTTTTAGATGCAAGTAATGAAATAAAGTAAAAGTACTTAAAGGAGAGTATAAAGAAAACCTTCCAATAATAGCCCAAATAAAGACTATTTGCTTCTCATTGTCCCAAAAGTAAAGCTTTAGGTCTGTGATCTGCCTGAGGCAGCTAATCACTTTCACTCTGGATGACCTGGCCTAAGAGGACTTTGTTCTGAGTTTCCCCTCAGAGAAATCTAATTAAAGAAAAGTACACCATTTAATTAATTATGAACCCAATGAACGTGTCAGCTTGAGTTTTCTAACACATCACATTGTCGTGTTTTCTTTACTATTTAATTCATTCATACAATAAACAATAATAATGGCTACTAATTTCAACGATAGATGATGTACTTTACAGAGTGTAAGAGAGGAATGTGTGAGACAGACAGGTTCATTTTGAAACCTATTTCTGTGCTGTGTTTTAGTCTGCAGATATATGGAAATGCTGGCAGAAGCTGTTAAAAAGTGATGATGAAACTTCTGTCCTGGACCCATTTATTTTAGGCACTAGAATATCATCTGGATAAAAATATACCTCAGGAGAGAAAGTAGGGGTGTGGAAAGGAAAGTTTATTAAATTATGTAGCGTATTTCATACTCAGGTTCATAATACATATAAGTAAAAGCTCATGTCCAAATATCTAATATATATTAAGGTTTTATTACATTATAGCCCTATGGTGAACATTTTACATGAATTCACTCACTTAACCCTTGCAAGAGCTCTATCGAGTGGGTTACTAGTCTCACCCTTCCATCCAGGGATGTGCAGCATCCACATCTGCTTTTTTTTTTTAAATACATGTATTTTATTATTCTTCATTACATTATTCCCCCCATCCCCACAGTGGTAAGACAGAATTTATTTACAGAAAAGAATACAGAAAACACAAAGGCTCCTGGTAGAGGGACAGAACTCAAGTGGGGAGAGAGAAGCTCTCTCCGTTTCTCTCCCGATCTTTCCCTGTCTCCTCCTCTAGGCCTTTAGTCTCAGGGTATATATAGATGTATGGGTTCCTTGGCCAGGAAACGAATGAATATAGTCCCTTCCACTGGAGGCAAGGTGAATGAATGTATCAATGAACGGATACAGTCCATTCATGGAATTGAGGCCTAGGAAATTCACAAGAAATTGACCTAGGCATAGAAAATGGGGGTTCCACGTTTAGTCCTAAGTGTGAAGTGAAGGAGACACCAAGGCACAGGTGTCTCCTTGGCAGTTGTCCAGCCTTTTTGGCAATTGGAGCCTATGGAGGGGGTTGGAGGTCCCCCTCCTTGCCTGTCATCCAGCCTGCTGGCTCTTCATCTGGCTGCCGCAGCACCGACACCACCAAGGAGGAGACGACAGGTCTGCCAGCCCCACTGAGCTGGCTAGGGCGCCAAATGTCCTGCATCAATTCTCCCTCTCTGAGTAGAAACTCTAACTGCTGTTAGGGAAAAAGGGCGAAGACTCACATCTGCTTAATGGATAAGTGACTGCATACTCATGTTCGTGCAGCAGAACAGTATCTGAAGAAAGGGCCAAAGTATGCAATGATGTTTTTTTTTTATTGCTGAAAAAAAGAAAATTATAAAGATTAAGAAGTTTTAAAAATGGCCTAGTATAATAAGAAAAGATTTAGAATGATGTAATAATCTGTGGTAAAATATGACCAAGAGAAAAAAGGGAAAGATTATTAAGTTTTAGGAAAGTTTCTATTTCTGGCCTGAATTGTCTAAATTTGTAACAGATAAGATAATTCAATTGGTTTGCAATCTATTTCATTTCATGTTTTTTCAAGGGTAAATTACTTTCACTTGAGGAACATCAAGGTATTTGCATTTAATTTCTTTGCGTACAAATGGCAATCTAGTCATAGTTAACGTTACTGAACATCTACTCTGTGTAAGGTCCCATAGGACATTCCATGGAAGGTTTAAAGGGTATGTGTGTAACACAGCTCTGTACTCCAAGAACTTTACCTGGGAGCTGGGGAGGTAAGCATCAGTAATCCTTAAAGAATTGCCATGACCAGAAAAAAAAAAAAGAATTGCCATGACCTTGCACTCTACTCCCTCAGTTCCCTCTCCATTTTCTCACCTTGCTTCACCCGTGCTGATATCTTCCATACACCAAGAACACATCCTCTTCTACATTTGGGTTATTCCTTTCAAGATGTAACTACGGCTCATTCCCTTACTTCCTTGGGGGTCCGCTTAAACATCAGGACATTAGTGGGGTCCCCTTTAACTTTCTAATAATAAACATCCATATATACTTTGTTTCCTGATCCTTCTTTATTTTTCTGTATGGCATTTATCACTAGATTATATATTCTTACACAACTTATGCCTCTATTGTATTTATTTCTTATTTATAAGCTGTCTCCACCTACTGAATTATGAGTTCTTTAAGGGGAAAAATGTTATCCATTTTATTTGTGTTTATATTCTCAGCAGCTAGAACAGTGACATGTGTGTGGTAGGGACTTCATAAGTATTTATTAAAATGAAGGAAATGATGAATGAATTAAGAAACATATCTTTATACAAGAGCCAAATTGTTAATACAGGTAATAATCATCAGAGAAATTCATAGAGATATCTCAGGTATGTACCTTACCCCAAATGTTATGGTGTGAAAGTTTCTCAAGAATAAATACTCAGTCTCCTAAATATCTGTATTGAGTACTATCTCTGGTGGAGTACTTAATATATTGTAAATATTTGGTACATATAGTAGAACCTCCATAAGTTGACCACTGAAGGGACTGTACCAAACTAGTCACCCTAACAGAGGAGGGCAACATAAGGAACTAGGCCTGCTGTACTGATATGTACATGTGGTGCACGTCTGGCTTATGACAATTAGGTCAACTTAAGCAGGTGTCCAATGTAGAAAAGTCACCAATGGAGGTTCTACCATATTTATGGGGATTCTGTCTTTTCAAGAGATGTATCTTAAGCAGGACTCTGGAACTGAGATAATATTTAGATTTAGGAGATCACATCTCCTGAATAAGATGCAGATGGAGATAAGTAGGCAATGTCTTTGCCCTGGTGTCAAAATATGCTAGCAAAGGCAGAATCTTAAGTTGAAAAGAGTCGAGACATTGAGGAATTAGAAACACAATTTCAATGCTAATATTCCCAGAGTATTTGGGATTTGTAATTCTCCTTAATTCATTTATATCTCAAATATTTTTTGAACACTTCAATTGACTCTGTGTTCTCAAGTGCAGATAACATTGATCTTACTGGATTCTAACTAACTTTTCTCCTCTTTCTCCATAGTCTTTCTAATAAAGGCTAAGACATTAATAACACACATTTAGAAGGAAATACATCTGTCATAGATTTCCTATACTTCCCTTAGACTCAATTATAGTTTGACTTACATAGCTCTCTAGGTCAAGCACATGCCAACATTCAAAATTACATTTTACTGCTGCATCCTTAATACAACAAACTCTAGAAAATTCCAAGCAGAAATTTAGCTACCCTGGTAGGTCTGAAATTTTTTGAGACACCTTTCCTTTCATATTTACTTTAGTCTGATAAATATCCAGACTTCTGATCTAAATTTAGCTCAGAAATTGCAAGTAATTGTGAAGAGATAACTTTTTTAGAATTCAAGTTGTGGGTTTCCTTGCTTTTTAAGACTTATTTAAGCATTGGGACTTGAAATAGTATGATTTGTATAAACTGACATATCTGTTCATCACTTTTTAATAAGGTTAGTATTTTTCAGAACAGGTTCCCATGCCATAAGAAAGGCCATGTAGTTGTTCAACGTTCAGAGATCACTGTACAAAAATTGTGTCACGTCCCACTGAAGATGAAATGAATCTAGCACACCTGGGGATGAGTCACAATTTTCTTTGATCTCTAATAAACACTTGTTTTAGGAATCTGAAAGGTTTTTTTTTTTTTAACTTCTAATTTAATCATGCATTATGACACATAATTGTGTAATCATGCATTATGGAATATAATTAAATAAAATTAATATAATATAATTTAATTAACCAAATTGAAGTGAGGCAGCCACTCTGTATATTTTTAAAATGATCAACCCTAAAGAAAATAGTTAAATTGAAGTAATTCAGGGATAAATTTTACTATTATCTCTTATTGCAAACAAATTCTAAGATCCCTAGGGTAATTGGACCTGGTACACTGAAGTCTGTTTCTATGAAAATTTTTCTTCCTAAATTATAATCATCAAAAATTTCATTTTTGTCAAGCACTTCTCTAGAAAAAACCCCTACCTCAACAAAACTAAAACAGACTGTAACTTTATAAGGCTATGAATTAGGAATTTGCTAGAATATTTTCTTTGCTATTTTTACAATTAAATAAAGGAAAATGAAAATGCTTAGATTCTCACCAAAAATCTGCACATAAAATGCATACTGGTTTGGTTCTGTTTATTCACATATTACCATTCTCTATGTCCATTGTTTAGGACTTCTTTGAATATTTAGAAATTCAGATCCAGTTAAGACCCTGCTGCTCTCAGCGGTGGTATAAAACACAATTTATAAAATGATAAACTGGACTGTCTCAAAGAATATGGCTTGGTATAATGGTCTAGAAAACTAGAGAACATAGTGAAATATTAAGACACAGATAATGTGATGAGATTTTCTAGAAACCAATGGGAAATGGTTCATTTTCCTCTCAAAGAATTAAGATGATAGATAGGTCTATTTCTAATACTCTCCCATGATAACATTGCAGAGGTAGGAAATATACTGAAGTCTTTTCTGATGTGACTATTTTGTTACTTACAATTACATAGTTACTCTGTTTACCTAAACAAACCTTCCCTATGTATCCTTTTGGGGCTTGACATAATACCTGCCATATGTATGTCTACAGAAGTGTTTGTGCCTGTGTGTATGTGTATTGATTTTTTAGTCCTTTGTTTAGTTAAAAAAAAAAAAAAACCACAAAAAACTAGTAGAGATTATCTTTGGGCCAAGTGGACATGGATTTGAAAAGTTTGCTTCTGAAAGAATTCACTAAAATTATCTATTATGAGAAAACAAGCATTAAGCCCCACACAGATCATTGGGAAAATGAACCAAACTCCAAACCTCAGCTATAAATGTCACATAGAACATGAAATATTGTCTGGGATTTTACCAGAGTGATTCACAGTTGCATAACAATCATCTTTGCAGAAAACAGCTTTCTGGTACTCAAAGAATGCCTTTCATTGTGGAGATTCAAAAGGTTTTATTTTTTCATTAGAAAAATATACAGGATGTATAGATACTGCATCATTAGTATATCACATAATGTATTCCATTCAACAAACTTTCAATAAATAAATTTTCAATGAATATTTATTGCTTTGTGGGTTTATGAAAGAATGTATGAAAAATAAACAGAAACTGTACAGAATTTTTTTTTTTTTGAGACAGAGCCTCAAGCTGTCGCCCTAGATAGAGTGCTGTGGCATCACAGCTCACAGCAACCTCCAATTCCTGGGCTCAAGCGAGTCTCCTGCCTTCACCTCCCAAGTAGCTGAGACTACAGGTGCCTGCCGTAATGCATGGCCATTTTTTTTTGGTTGCAGCTGTCATTGTTGTTGGCGGGCCCGGGCTGGATTCGAACCCGCCAGCTCAGGTGTACGTGGCTGGCGCTTTAGCCCGTTGAGCCACAGGCGCCAAGCCAGAATTTTTTTTTTTTGAGACAGATTCTTACACTGTCACCCTAGGTGGAGTGCTGTGGTGTCATAGCTCAGTGAAGTCTTAAACTCGTGGGCCCAAGCAATCCTCTTATATCAGCCTCCCAAGTACCTAGAACTATCGGTGTCTAGTACAAAGTTCAGCTATGATTTGTATTTTTTTGAAAGCACAAGAAAGTTATTTCAAAATTATATACTGTTTACCAATTCAGTGATTTGTTTACTTATTTATCAAATACTCATTATCTACTGTTACCAAAGCCAGGTACTCAGGAGAAAACAATGAATCAGATGAATGTATTTCTGATCTCACGGTATTAAAATCTAATAAGTCTTGCTGTTAGGATTAAACACATAGATTATAGATATGTAGACTAAAGAGTACTTAATCTAGCATCTGTGACAAGTTTTATTAGATGGATGTTTTCCAGTTGATTTATGCATTGTTGAGGTTTAATTATCCATTAATAGTACCTAGAGAATGATGCAGATTTATGAGTTCTAAATCAGACCTGTTAAATTGGAATCTCCACAGTTGAGGCCTAAAAGTTTGAATTTTTAAGAAACTCCATAGGTGTAAAAGCTAAACTGGCATTCAGAAATCAATATTCAGAGATAGATAAAAATGTGAAATTGCTATTAGTACAAAATTTTATGTTCAAGATGATGCAAAAGTAAATATCAATGTCTTAATGTCAAGTCTATTGCCTAAATCTCTCAATGTCAGGTCAATGTTATATAAAGGGGTGATTAATCAAAGAAGCCTTAGTCATTGCTTGGATTTGACTCCCCTGAGCCTCAGTTATTAAGTACCATTCTCTATCTAGATGGTGAATCACTTCACATTTTCTTGTCATCACTCTTTTTCCTGTAGTCAAAACTTACTCAAAGGGCAGCACCTGTGGCTCAGTGGGTAGGACACTGGCCCCATATACCAAAACTTACTCAGGACATACTTTCCCAATAGATACTCACTGGGTTATTTCATTTATTCCAAAAACTTTCACTGTAATCAAAAGAATGCTGCCTTCTGTACCCATCTCTGTTCTATCTGCTTAAACCTTACCTGTGCACATTCATTTGTATACTAAAAGTGATTCAATTTTTGATTGCTCATGTAGAAGGAGTTTTAGACACATGATCATGTATTCAAAGTTCCTTATAATTGTCAATCTTGATGGTCTTGTTGCTTTAGTCCTCTGATAACAAACTCTCAAAGGACCTTTTCTATGAAGTTTCACAAATTTCCTTCGTGTAAGCTATTAAGTCCTCGATGTCATCTGTAGATTCTTGGAAAACTACAAAGCAAAATTATCTATAATATTAAATGAGAACTCACTGTACTAGTTTCTGCCAAACTGTTGAGCAAAGGGTCAGGGATGGAGGGGAACTCACTTAAGACTACCAAAATTCTACATTGTTATTCGGGAACTAGTTAGTTTAGAATTCTTGACCTGGGGGAAGCAGAGAATTAAGAACTCTCGGTGAGGAGATTAACACATTGCCACACTAGAAAACTTCCTTGATGCCACGGTATTTTACTAGGTCAAGAGATGTGTGAGCTATAGATACGTCATTAGGCCCAAGACTCAAAACTAGCATGCGTTAAAGACAACTCACATGGCAGTTAATGTGTTTTAAAACCTAGAGTCTGCCCAGAGAATTAACTTCTCCTGAATAGGGAGAATCTGGCCTTACATAAATGGGAGTAGGGGAGTGCAGGGAGTATGACCTTGCATACATTCTCCTTGTTAAATTGAGGGAAAGTATAAGAAACAACTTTGCCTATCTAGAAAGAACCATGAGTTTTTCATTTCGTTTTTGTTTTTCAGGGTGAAAAGAACATTAGAGTTTCTTTTTTCATTAATCAGGAGTAATCAAGTATTACCTTAAATAAAAACCATATCTTATTTCCTTCACCCCAATCACTATTCTGCATCATCAGAGACCCCAGGTTAGATCTGCTTTAGTTCAACCTTCAAACCCCCAAAACATAAGTGATAATAATAATAAATGATTATTGATTATTATTTTATAGCATAAGTTTAGGTGACTTGCTATATATTAAAAGATAATCTCTCTCTTTTTGCAATTTTTGAAAGAAAACAAATTGTTTTTCCTTTAGCATCTATTACAGTATAGATATTGAGAATTGTTATCTCCCGTATTGTTTGGTATGTCTTTTTGTTGTATGGTCAATTTTCAAAAATACAATGCGCATGTAACCATGTTGACAATAATAAAAAAATATGTAAAGCTTGAAAGTATGAACCCCAAATTTTCAACTGTGGTTAATTACAACATGGTAATTAATCGAAATAAAGTTTCTGTTTGTTTGCTTGCTGGTTTTTATATAGCTATGTAAAAAATTCATAATTAATAGTTATTATCAATTCTGAAATTCATATTAAAAATACAAATAAGAGTAGGAAAATATTCTTAGAATATTTTAAGAAATTTTCTAGGCATGATTTTAAGAAAAGGTAGTCATTAGGAATTAAACTAATTTTTTTAGTTTTGACAAGCTCTAGTTAGTGGAAACCTACAGAGAGTGACATATGAACCAAGGAAGGTTTTTATAAACGTCTTCTTTCAGGTTAGTCTTTAAACTTACCTTACTTGGTAATTATCTCATTCTTAAAAACTGAATGAATTATACAGCTATTTTTTTATGCTGTAGACTGTGAATTCTGTTTCTCTTTCACA
Organism: Arctocebus calabarensis; assembly: GCA_963573935.1. Lineage (NCBI taxonomy): Eukaryota > Metazoa > Chordata > Mammalia > Primates > Lorisidae > Arctocebus > Arctocebus calabarensis. The sequence goes on from CAUYON010078841.1 coordinate 27,594, forward strand.
TTTTTATCCAGATTGGTCTGATCTAAAAAAATTAAAACTATTAAAAAATGTAAGCACGTAGCAAAGGAATCTGCAATGTTAAATTACGGACTGTGGGAATTAGTGAGGATGGGAGATAATTTCTTTTTTATTTGGCTTATTAGCAAAATTTGAAATCAACGTAAACAACTGCTTCTGTTTTTAGTGAAATCTGAAATTTTACAGTATTTTTAGCATTCTCCTGAAGGCTGGAACTACCAGGCAATTATTCTTTGATCTTTTTGCTTGAATTGCCATTGTTTTCATTAATGCTTGAGCTAAGCAAAAACAGCCTGTATGAGGCTCCTTCTCTCTAACCCTCTTTTATAAACATTTTAAATCACATTTATAGGAGAGACTATGCGCATGTCAAGTTGCCAGTTTATTAAGACGTTGGAATGTTCACACTGGACCAGCAACATGAAAAATTGCTGCAGTATTTCTTTACCAAACGTTTGGGTGACACAAATGCTTGGCTCATATTTAATTGCAGTGAATATAAAGTTTACTTCGACTATGGCCTATTTTCATTATTTGAGTAGCCTACATTCTTAATTATCTAATTTCTATTGCGTGATGGCCCAGAGCAAAGTGTTTACTTGGAGAGGAGCCATTTGTTGTCACAGATGGGCTTGATTTGAGACAATCTGCACTCCTGTGGCTTCCCTGGGGTTCTGTTGTCCACCTGGGAGACCCCAACTGCATCTTGGCCTAGCTATATCCTAACCTCTTTTTACCTCCGCTTCTCACTCTACTCACTTCTTCTCTAATAAGTTTGAATGACTAGTTGAGTAAATGTGTTCTCTCTATTATCACAAAAACCAGGCATTTAAATTATAACTTTTGATATATATCATCTCAGAAAGAGAAGCTGGTCTCTAAGACTTTTAGAAAGTCTTTAATTTCAAAATCATTATCTGCCTCAGGTCAATTTCCTCATTTCTCCCTCTCTTTTTGCTTGTCTTATTTGTTTTTTATTGTTCTTAGCAATGCCTATCATTGTTTTAAATATCTACCACATGTCAAATACTGCGCTAAGGAGATTAAGTTTAATTTCCTACAAACCTAACATTCTAGGAATTATTATATTTCTGTTTTGCCAATGAAGAAACTGAAGCCTATTTCTGAAATCCCAAAGATTTGAGGAATTTGAATACCAGATTCAAATTCAATACTTCCTGGATACTTATCACCTTCTATGTGGATGTAGCCAAATTCCACTTCCATTCTAAAATAGATTATAGTCTTCAGGAAAAATGTTACTGCTACTGCTTGTTAATAGTTATCATGACCCTGACCCCCCAGGCTAAATGAGTTATCCCTCTGTATCACAGCTGCACTTTGAACACTGAATAATCTTTTTATCCATAAATACTTGTGTATTTATTCATGCAGTTCTTCCTCTTAGTGGTCTATGAGCTCTTTGACATAAAAGCAGCATTTTATTAATCTTGGCAGATGTAAGACACATAGGAATTATTATTATTATTGCCTGACACATAGGAATTATTCAATGACTGGGATGCCCTTTCACAGTAGTAAGTTTACTTTGCTACTCCTGACATCAACTGCTCCTCATCCTCTGTTGAGTTTTAGCTAGAGGCAGAGTTAACTAATATATTCAATAATTTATTTATGAGAAACAAGATATAAACTGAAAAGATAGCGATTTAATAAAATGGCAAAGTATATTAATGATAACATAACAATAAAAACTAATGTATTTTGTACATTTCTGCTCATTTCTATTAATAATTGGTTTCTAAGTATCACAAGCTTATATTCAGAAGTCCTAGCATAAAACTTCAAAAAGTACAAAGGTAGGATTCCTACTGACAATATCATTGTATCTTGCTAAGGAAGAAAAATTTAAATATCCAATAAGATAATATAAAGCATGAATAATTATAAAAACTTACATTTCAAGAATGAAAACAAGTCACATATGTCAAGAAGGGGAGAGTCCAAGCTTGACAAACATTCATATGCAAAGTATCCTGAAATTTTTAATAATCTTCAAGTCTTTCTTGATCCAAAGATGCAGAAGGAAGAAAAATCTATCAAAAAATGGAGTATCCAATGTACTCAGCCCTAATATGAAGCTAATTTATAGCTTTCACCTGAAGGCTA